>PYAF01004289.1:955122-1031878 GCA_007407185.1 Glycine tomentella | reverse complement strand
CTCAAATTAAAGTATAAAAATGATAATTTTGTAAGAATTAAAAACAAAAATTATCATACTTACATGGGTTAAAATAAAATAAGTGATATATTAGCAGGAGTTAAACAAAATACAATGACTAAAAGAAAATAAAAAAATGCATATTTTAAAGGATTAAAAAAGATATATAAAGACTAAAGGATAGTGACATATTTGCAATAAGATATTTAAGCATTAAACTAATTAAATTTAATTGATAAATAAAGATACATAACTTGAAAAAAAATAAATTTGATTGACATCAATCATATTTCTTATCCATTATTCTGAGACCATGACATTATAATGACAATTTGAACTGCTTCCAACTACATGTCATTTTTAGGCAATTTTAGTTTTAGTAAGAAAAAATCTTTTTTATCTTTTGTCCCTATGTCAAGTACAACATTAATTGATGATAACATTGATGTTGACAACTCTTCAACTAGACAGATCATAAAAAAGAGCATAATAAATCAATTAAGTGTAAATTTTATGTTGTTAAATGGTGTTTTTAATCATGTTTAGAATAATTGATAATGTTGACTAGTTGATAAAAGATTAAAACAAATAAAATTATGCTTGCTTATCAGACTCATTCATAATGTGACAAGTTAATAGATTGTTAACTTCATCTCTTATTACCTCAACGGTTATCGTTGTTATTTGACAATAGGAATGAGAATTAAAAATTATAAATTTTATAGAGACTAAAAAAACATTAAAGAGGCGGTAAAAAATCATTAAAGAAATAAAAAATAGGATATTTCATGTGAACAAAAGTGTTACTTAAGCCAATTGTTTTATCATATATATATAAACATATTTTAAAGTTTGATTACTTATTAATTAGTGTTTAATGAAACATGTGTAAAATTTTATGTGATTTTGAAATTATGAATATATTGTCACAATGGAGTTAACTGTATATTAAAATAAAACCTTTGTCACGTGGCATATTAAAAAATATTTACATTAAAAAATTTACAAATCCAGAAAAATCCTTAAATATATCAAGGATTGATTGTGGAGCAAGCTAAACTCATGGAAGGGACCATCAATCTCAGTTGCTAGAAGGGAAGTTCTTATCAAAGCTATTGCGCATGCAGTGCCAAATTTTGCTTCAGTGTGTATCTCTTCCGTCACTGGTGAATTGCAGAAGATGATGAATTTGTTTTGGTGGGGAGCAAAAATCCGTGGCCACAAAGGCATACAATGGTTGTCTTGTGATAATCTCTCAATAAGAAGATGAAGGGGGAGTGGGATGTAGAAACACGTAATGCTTCAATCTCGCGATTTTAGGGAAACAAGGTTGAACCTCGTTACCAACCCGATACTCTGGTTGCTAGGATTTTAAGAGCCAAATATTTTCTTGGGAAGAATATTTGGATGCAAACTTAGGTCACAATCCACTTATTCATGGAGGAGTATCTGCAGTTCCTGAGTTTTGCTGAAAGAGGATCATAGATAGAAGATAGGTAATGGATCCCATATTAGAGTTTGGTATGAACCTTGGCTGAGAAGTGAAGCTGGTATGTATTCTCTCACTTTGCCTATACCTGGAAGTGAACATTTGATGGTTAACAGTTTAATGATTAAAGTTGGCTTGGAATGAAGCTATGATTCATATGCTTTTTAATCAATATGTGCAGCCAAAATTCCGAGTATTCATAATGGTGTAGATAAAAATGTCCAAATATGGAGGATGGAGAATGATGGAAGGTATTCTGTACGAAGTGCCCATAAGCACTTTATGAATAATTTTTCAAACTCTACAGCTAAAACTGCAGGTGACAATTGGAGTCTCGTTGGAAGCTCAAGGTGTCTCTGAGAATGAAGTTGCTTGTATGACGTGCTTGTAGGGATATCATTCCTACCAAAATTCAGCTAAGAGAGAAAGAAGTTGATTGTCCTTCAACTTGTATCCAATGTGACTCAGGCCTGGAGAATTTATGTCATCTTTTGGGTTGTCAAAAAAGTCAAGATTGAGTTTCAAATAGCGTTGAATTGTTGTCAGTCATCCAAGGAAGCTCTCTTTAAGTTGCTGCCCTTCCTTGATCCAGGAATGTATGGAGCTTATGGATATCCAGGAATGAGTAGTTGTTTATGCAAAACAAATTGCAGCTTGGGCACACACAATATCTGCAAGACTGAAAAAAAGTCACGGACTTGGAGGACTCATTCTATGGTAATGTAACTCCTAATCATTGCACTTATTGATTGCCCCCTCCCACAAATTTTATCAAATGTAATGTTGATGCTTCTTCCTCCAAAGAAGGAAATACTACCAGTTGGGGATTTTGTTGTAGAGATGAATCTGTGGCTTTTATGCTAGCCAGGACAGATTCGGAGTATCCATGTAGGAATAACACTGCAGGAAAAGCGTTGGGAGTGCTTAAAGCTCTCTAATGGATGACAGATCTCAGCCTTTCTCATGTTGTTTTGAAGTCTGATTGCAAAATATTTGTCGATAAAATTAACATTTTGCTAGAGATGTTACTAAGATTGGATATATCATTGCTTTACATTGATTGTAAAGCCATATTTGTGCAGAACCCAAATTTTAAAGTGGAATTTATAAAGAGATAAGTTAATTCTGTTGCATGCTTGCAAGGAAGATCAGATGCTAGACTCAAAGTTTGTCGTTATACCCCTTCATGTATTTACCAAAATATTATGAATGAAATACCTTAATTTTTGTATAAAAAAAAAGAAACAAAAAAAACTACATTACCTTTTTTTTATTATAGAAATATAAAATATTATATTTGATTGATTAAAAATATATTCAAGGCAAAAGATAAAAGTTTTTTCAAATATTTTTTTCTTATAATTTTTATTTAAATAATTTATATTTCTATTTTACGAAGTTGTACAAGTTAATGATACGTTACATCTTTGTTATATATTTTTATTAATTATTGAATAAAATTTTGATATAATAAACTTAATTTAAACAAATAAAAGCTACAAAATTAAACTAAAATATGTTTTTTTTAAAGAATCAACACCCATTAAAAGTGATATATCTTATAACTAAGTGATCTAAAATTTGAATTCATTTGATTTTTGAGTATGAAATAAATTATATTAAAAATAAAATATTTATCTTGAGTGTAATCATAATTCCAATGAAAATTAATAATTTAAGGTTACTTTATGAAGCATAAATACCATAATAAGAAAAATATATAAATTTTTGAAAAATTATACTTATACAATAAATCTTATAATAAAGAGAGAGAAAGAAAAAAAGAAAGAAAACTTTGAAATGTAATAAATAATATGATAGAGAGATAAATAAATAAAATAATTTTGTAAAAATTATTGTATATGTGTGATATATCTAAATTTTTTAGAGGAACGAAAATATGAATTAAAAATAAAAATGTTAGAAAATGATGGATAAATATATTGTAAACCACCAGCTCTGGCGACACAAGACAATCGCAATCGGTCAGAGCAGGGAAAGCGCGAAAAGGAAAAAAAATCAAATGAAAAAAAACAATTAAACTAAACCCTTCCATTGCTGTGTTTTCGCAGTGTTAGGGTTTAACTTTCTCTAACTTTCTCTTCATCGTTCTCGTTCTCTCCTCTAACAATGGCTGATACCAGTTCCGTCGACGCGTCTCTGTGGTGGGACTCATTCACTGTCCTCTTCTCTGAGCTTGAGAATTCCTCTCTGACCTCAGATCTCCCACCGAATTTGGTACACTTTCAATAATCTCCGTTTGCCTTCGCGTGTGTCTGAATTTGTGCACTTACATGAATCCTTTTGATGTTTATTTAGGCGAAGAAGTTGAAAGACAACCATGCCTGGTTCGTGGACACACTGACGCGCTTCAAGCCGCCCAATCAGAGTTCCAAGGAAGCTTTGAGTTCAAAAATGCTGAAAATTGGATCTCACCAGCTCACTATTCAACCTCACCTGAAAGATAAAGCGTTGCAGATTAGCTCCTGTCTGGTCAGTAGTTCCTTGTTTGTGCTCGCTTTATGATCATTACATGGGGATTCAGGTGTTTACAATAGAATGAAAAGTTTCAATTGATGAGAAAAAAGTTTTGACATTGAAGTTTGAAAGTTTATTGTGGTTGGAAGTGATGTTATCCTTGATTTGGTTGCTACTGTGTGGGGGGATAATGTTGTTTTTCATTATCTGCATTATTATTGGGAATTTACCTATTAATGTCCGTTGTCCACTATACAGTGAGTTATGCTGATAGCCTCATGGTGGCTTTCTATTGCCATTCTTGTTTATTTCAGCTACTAGATGAGGTTCAGTCATACATTCTTGTTGAAAGGTCTGTGAAATATAATGATGCTGCTGCGGCTGAGTCTATGGCTCCAGAGTTTCTTCACATGGTCAGTAGCTTAATCCCCTTACTGCTTTTCTGTATATTATTGATGCAGTCGAGTGCTGATTTCAACGATGGTCATACTTTGTACATAATAAGAAGGATTTGGCTTATCCAATATGTTTTTACTAAACTTTCAAATAAGTAACTTTAGTGAGAACTGTGAAGTCATAGTTGGATTGATTCCCAAAAATTATTTTTAACTTTTATGACACTCTTTGTTCTGGAATATAGTAGTGATTGGAAGTTTAGAAGTTAAGTGTCATAATTTAAATGATTTATACTTACACACAATGCATTTCAAGTTACACATTGGACTTCAGTATATAGTTATCAATCTCGGACAGTGACTGATTGCAAAAATGCTATTGTGGTATAGCACATAGTGTGATGGCTGCTATTCTGATATATTTTTTTATACAAATTGTATAATTTATGCTATATGCATATAAATGCTCAAAGAGAAGAATGAAGGCTTTGTTGCCCGAAAACGATCACTTTGGCTGCACAAAATCAGAACAAAGAGAAGAGAGGTCTAAAACAGAGAGAAGTGTGTAAAACTAAAGTTTGTATAACCCTTAGGGTTTTTAAAGTCTTAACCTTTAAGAGAAATGGGATTTTGTATAGCCTCTCTGAGAAAACCTGTCTTTTAGGCTGCTTAAAATGATGCGGTTTTGAGGGCAAGAATGAGATTTTGTATAGCCTCTCTGAGAAACCCTGCTTTTAGGTATGCTTGACACTTGTGAACTATAAACATACTACTATTCATGTTCCACGGATTGTGCAGGCCAACAACTGCTTTACCATGCACCATTGCAAAAGCATGCTATTGATAACCCTGCTTTGATCCCTCATTTGGGTGTTGTATAGCATGATGAGTTATCTTAAGATGTAGTAATCCCTAATTATCTATTCCATAGATTCCTTGTTCTTGTATTTTTTCCTTTGAACCTCCCAACATGATATGTGTGTGTGTTCTGTCAACTAGAAACCTTTTAGGTTCTTCCTTTTCCCCTCTTTTTCATTAATGGTTTCATGATAGGACCCAGAAGAATAAATGGAAACAAGGTTAGAGTTGGTTAGATGATTGGATGTCTGTTTAGTTAGTTTTAGTTAGAATCTATCTAGTTGATAGGTAGTTAGGCACAAGGGTTTAAATAGATGGAGCAAAGTAGAAGGAGGCCTTTGGGAGTTTAGATTTGAGAACTGAGCAAAGGCTCTGTTGTGTAAATTGTAAAGGGCAAACCTTTGTGAAGGGTACCTTTGGAAGGAACATTCTCTCCACTCGTTCCATGTGTAACACCCCAAACGAATTACACCATAATAAGAGGGATCCAGAGGTTGTGCATGTATGAGACTGTACTTAAAGGAATTAATTGATATTATCTATACCAACAAAATGCATTTACTTTTCTGTAGCCCATCACCTAAGAACTCCACAGTTAAGTATGCTTGGCTTGAAGTAGTAATGGGATGAGTGACCTTTTGACAAGTTTTCCGGAAAACGTGAGTGAGGACAAAACACGCTGAAAATTTTCGTGTTGGTTTGTGGGAATAGTCATTGATCCTGTGAGCATCTAAAACAGATTGTCCAGGTCTCGGAAAGGGTTACCTACAGAGGGTTTTGACGGTGGAAAGTTATGACCAACCACAATGTTAAGTGAAGTTTCACAGATTGAAGTGTTGTAGCGTGTGAGCCGCCAAGAAGTCAACAATCAGGGACGTTACAAATGGTATCATAGCAGACCTCTCTTCCAGTACGGTGTAATTCGAGGACAAACCAGGCGGAAACTGGTGGACATGTAACATCCTAGACGAATCACACTAGAATGAGAGGAATCCAGGGGTTGATAATAACTTAAAGGAATTAATTGGTATTATCTATACCAACAAGATACATCTACTTTTTGGTAACTCATCACTTAAAAACTCCATAGTTAAGCGTACTTGACTTGGAGTAGTTATGGGATGAGTAACTTTCTTGGAAGTTTCTCAGAAAACGTGTGAGTGAGGACAAAGCACGTTGAAAAGTCTCGTGTTGGTTTGTGAGTATTGTCATTGATCCTAAAAGTAGCTGAAACAGATTGTCGAGGTCTCAGAAATGTTTTGACCAACGAAAATGATGAGTGAAGTGTCGTAGTGTATGAGTCACCAAAAAATCGACGATTAGGGGCATTACACCATGTATGTTATTTAATAAATAATAAGTAATATCAAAGTATTATTTTTTCCTTTCCTTGTTTTTCTCATCTCTCTGAAAGCTTAATACCTGTTTTTAGGTTCCTAAATCTAATAGTTCGTTTTATTAATCATATTCTGCTTCTTTAGATTGCCTTCATTGCATATATGAGAGTTCAAAACATACTGGTATTTAGCTGCTTCTGAACTTTATAAGGTCTAATTTGATATAGATAGTTCATTTAGAAAATTGTTTGCCCATAAAGTGAGATGGGATTGCTGACAGTATTTTCTCTGTGATACTTGCTTTTAGTTCCTGTTTCTGATTTCTTTTCTTTCTTTTAATGAAGATGTTAATTCAATATTACAAGGAGCGACAGTGCTTGCTGAAGTGCATCAGGTGGATTCTCATGCATGCTAGTAAGTGTATCATGTTGATTTTATGGCCACTTAGTAATTGTTTTGTTAATTCTCTATATTGGAAGATACGCCTTTGTGAGCACACACACATTCAGTTTGCATAGGTTTAATAAACATTTCTACTTTATCTTAATTGACTTGGTGATATTTCTTTGGATTTTGACTTTACATGCAGTACACAATGGTTCTGCATCTGAAGACAATACTATGAAGGAGGAGGCAAGAAAACTGTTTCACGATGGACTGGAAAATAAATTAATATTGTTCTTTAACAATCTTTTGTCATGTAGTTACCCAGAGCAAATGGTATGTTCAGTCTCCATCTACTGTTTTTTAATTTTGCATGATTATATTAGATGGGTAGTTAACTTGTGTTTGGTATGCGATCCTCACATAACTTTGATGCAATTACTTTGATGTATGTGCATGCTGTTACATTAATAGCTGAGTCTTGTTGTATAGCATTGCCTTCTTGCCCTATTCTTTCATGTTCTTGATTAATGTATTATGTATCTCCAAGCCATAGGATGTTGTGACTGTAAATTATCATATGCATCGAGCGAATTTTTGAATGAAAAATTTATTGCTTGATGACTCAACATGTGTGAATTGTGGAATGCTTGAAGGATGTTGATTTTTTTACTCTCTGGGCTGAGGAGACTCTAATTGAAGACAACTTGGTTTTAGACATCCTTTTCCTGGCATATTATGATTCGTTTTGTACCTGTAGCGGTGAAATGTGGAAGAAGTTTGGTTCTCTTTACAAGGTATAATGTTATACTTCTGCTGGGGCTTGTGATATTTTCTTGAATCAAATCCTTGCTTAAAATTGTTTTTTTGATCCAGGGAATCTTAGCTGGTGATTATAATTTGGGAAAGCTAGCAATTACTACAGAAACACAACAGTTGTCTTATCATGCTAAAGTTCAGCTGCTGCTTATTTTAATAGAAACCCTGAACCTCGAGAATGTTCTTCAAATGGTTCATGATGAAGTACCTTACAGGTTTGCCTAGTATTTATTTATACCATGATCAGTACTTCAAAGTTATGAAGAAAACATGTTACCAAACAGTTTGGTTAAACCATGAAGTACTATGAAGTGTGAATTGCCAGGCCATAATCTAAAACCTCATCTTTTGATGCAATGACTGGCTGAATGCTGAACTGAATGTGGTCTGCTAGGCTTATAAATTTCACTTTGTTATAGCAAATATCTTGTGGTCTAAGCCTTAAGGCATTCATGAGACAGATTTTCTATTCTTTGAGGCTTGCGTTCCTTAAATATGTCATTTCATTCATTAACCAAGTAGAATTTCAATTTGTAATTGGATAAGAAATTGCATACTTTGTCCTATTCTGTTCTTCATTGAAATCTATCAATCTCTCACCTTAAATGTTCTTGTTTTGTTGCTTCTTCTTAGAATGTAGGTTTGGGCCTAACTCAATCCCAAAAGCTTGCTCATAGAGTGAGGGTTGCCTCCCACTTATATGTTCTATCTTGGCCTTATCTCTAGCTGATATGGGACTTGGGTTTTTCCCAATACACTCCTTCATGCCCAACACTTTTGGGCTTCGTGCGTGGACAACATGGTGTGTGACCCTTTGAATGGATCTAAAATAGATTTTGATAACATCTTAGAATGTGGGTTATGGGCCTTATTAAATCCCAAACGCTACCTCATAGGGTGAGGGTTGCCTCTCAAATCCCACATTGGCTAGAGATAGTGCCAAGACAAAGTATATAAGTGGGAGTAATCCTCACCCTTTGAGCTAGCTTTTGGGATTGAGTTAGGCACAAATCCACATTCTAAGACTTCTAATTTTGGGCGTTCAGAATAGCAAAGTTATATGCTATACTTCATTGTTATAGTTCGTTGATTTTGCCAATAATTCCATGTCTATTTTAATTTTTGTTATTTGTCAGCGTTGGATATGAAACATTTTCATTTTGTTAGTTTCATGTAGTGATATTCTTTGCCTAGAGCTGTGGGTTTTGAGTCAAATTCTTCATTCATAGTGTAGTACATATGATCTTATTATATTAGTTATATAGTGTGGCATAAATTGCCTGTCTGTATTTTCCAATTGATTTTTTAATTAATAAGTTTTGTTGAATGTCGCAAAATCTGTTTGGAATTTGGATTTCCCAGGAAAGGTGTGTCTACTTTTTCCATGACTGATGTTCAAGAGATGGATGGATTAGTTTCTACATTCAATGCTTTTGAAATGAAAGAAGCCGGTCCTCTGGTTCTAGCATGGGCAGTATTTCTTTATCTACTGTTGACACTTGTGGAAAAAAATGAAAACAATGAGCTGATGGTATGTGGTTAAGTTTTATGTGAATTTTTGGTTTACTACTTATCATGTGAGTGTATTACAAAGTTTGACCCTTTTTCTTTTCTCTGCATCCAGGAGATTGATCACATTAGTTATGTTCGTCAAGCCATTGAGGCTGGATCCTTGCGTTATTGTCTTGAAATTCTTGAATGTGACATTTTGAAGGATTACGATGTGGGTTATTCAGACTTGGGTAGCATAACTTGTTATAGTGGATTAGTTTTTGTTAAACCTTGAGCAATTCCTTTCTTTTCTATTATGAATCATTCAGCTTTCTACTTTACTAAATTGTGTTTGTAAAAAGCAAACTAAGCATGATATATTCTAATATTTATATTCATACTATAATGGTAGTATAGTGTATATATTCTTAATTTTGTATGTTCTTCTGTATAAATTATACTAGAAATGATTTCCCTCCTTCCATTCAGGGCCCAGTGTCTGGATATCGCGGTGTTTTGAGGACATTCATATCTGCATTTGTTGCATCTTATGAAATCAACCTTCAGGTATGGTTTTAAAATCTGTAGTTAGTTTTTGAAAGATTATTTACATCTTTCTCATTTGTTCTGCTTCAACAAACGTACAGCCTGAGGACAGTAACCCCACTTTGATACTGGATATTCTTTGCAAGATTTACCGTGGAGAGGTTTGGATGCAGAATCCTTCATTTCACTCATTGCTTCATTATCATGATATCTGCCAGTGATCATTTATCAATTCAAGGACTGCTCCTTAACTTTCAGGAATCATTATGTATTCAGTTTTGGGACAAGGATAGTTTTATTGATGGTCCAATTCGGTCTCTTCTTTGCAACCTAGAGAGTGAGTTCCCTTTCAGGACACTTGAACTTGTACGACTCCTGTCATCCCTTTGTGAAGGAACTTGGCCTACAGAGTGTGTGTAAGTAAATAAATAATTCGTGTTTTTTTTTTTTCTGTTTTCTTGTAAAATTGGAATAACAGTACCATTGGTCCCTCAAAGCCAAAGGAACATTTTTGTTTCTCAAGCCCTTGGTAGCCTTTCTTATGGATGCATTTTTTCAACAGGTATAACTTTCTAAATAGGTCTGTTGGTATATCATCCTTGTTTGAGATTAATAGTGATTTGGAGGTAGTTGAGGCACTACAGGCAGTGCAAGTTCCTGGGGTTGAAGGTTTCTTTATTCCAGCTGGAACTCGTGGGCGCGTCTTGAGAGTTGTTGGAGAGAACACTGCCCTTGTACGATGGGAGGTGAATTATGCTAATATTGCTACTAATTTACTATGCTTCAGTTTACATTTCTAAGTGCTTCCTGTACCTTCATCTATAATAATAAATTTTCTTCACAACTCATTTATGGTGGTGTGAAAATAAATGTGTTATTTTTTTAAAGTGTTATTGCTTGTTCTAGTATTTCTTTTCTGTCTCCTCTTTTCATTGGACTTGGATGGGAATAACCAATAACCTGAAAATTCTCTCAATCGTATCAAGTGAGGCCTGTTCTAAAAGTTCCTAAGAAATTATCTGTAAATTCTTTAGTAATTGGTTTGCAATTTGAAATATTATTCTTCAGTGATTGTTAGAGTATATGTAAATACTTTACCATATCTATGATTATCCTTTAAGATCAGTTTCCCTATTTCCTCTTTATGCCTTAGGATTAGTTACCATATTTTTTTATTTTATCATGATTTGTTTCCATCATTAGCTAGGATTATGATTAGTATAAATAAGGGTTAGTACTATAGGTTTTATGAATATATCAATACATTGTAATACATCTCAGTTAATATAAATTCAATGTTTCATTTGCTTTTATCTCTTTTCCTCCCTCAATAGCTAAAACTATATATTTTCAACAGTGATAATCAAATAAATGATGGTGATTCAGTTTCCAGTCTTCAAATGTTGTTTAGATGGCAATTATAAATGTTGCTTGTGCTTTACACTCATAAATTTTACCGTAGTTTGAACTTACTTGGAGTGGGATTTATATCTTATCAATATTATCTCAGATTTTGAATTCGTCTTGACAAATTCTTCCTTTTTCTAGTATTCACCATCTGGAATGTTTGTGTTACTCCTACATTTGGCCCAAGAGATGTATTTTAATAGCAAGGATGAAGTTGTTTATACGCTTGACCTGCTTAGTAGATTGGTGTCTTTTAACACTGTAAGTTGGTTAAGTTTAATTGACCATTTATTTTCAATTTGGTTCTTTGTAAGGATATGGTTACTGCATGGTTCTTGTTGCAAATCCAGTATTTTATTTCTCAGGGATGGCATCATGAGATGACATTTAAAGGTTTTGATTAGTATTTTTAACTATAAGATCTGCTTATTAATAGTTATGGGCTTATGGCAGTAACCTCTGTCTACCTAAGTACCTAGAAATTTGATCATTGATTCACCTACTATGTGCAGGGTATTTGCTTTGCTGTGATGGACATCAGCAACTCTCTGCTATTTCATGATGTTGGTTTGATGGATGGGCAGGTTGAAAAGAGGGTCTGGTAAATTATTCAATTTGAATGGTTGTCCATTTGCACATGTGTTTTCCTTGATTAATTTTATGATGTATTCTATTTATCTCTTGTTTGGTAGTTGTTTCTAAAATGACATTTTTCTTGTCTTTACAGGGTAGTTGACATAATTTGCAATCTAGTAAAAAACCTGCCTCTGAATTCCTGCAGTGCTGCACTTATGTCAATGGGTGTCAAGATTTTGGGAATTATGCTGATTTGGTAATTGAAATTATTCTTTTGTAGTAGTTGATCAATTTGTGCTAATCAAATATTTGATTTGTATGTATGTCTTTTTTGTCCTAAGAGTATATTGATGGATTGTTTAAGGCTTTCTGCTTCTGCAATCTTGATGATTTAATTTGTTAGTGGACGTTCATTTGTTTTTGAATTGGTAGTGTAATTGAGAAAAGGCTAGCTAATTATTTTCCTTTCCAATCCAGTTCTCCAGCTAATGTTGTAGCAACCACTCTAAATGCAAATCTTTTTGATATCACTTTGCAGACACCCGTGTTCAAAGTAGGCAGTAATGGTTTGTCAAGGTAAATCCCTTTTTTGGTCTTCACAAGACTTGTTTGAAATTGTGTGCTTAAATAAAAAGAATTGGGTTATGTTAATCCATTTGTCTTCTATTGTATGACTTCACATTTTCTTATACATTCTTCTGGTGGCATGTGGTGTCAAAGTGGCCTATTTTATGAATTTATTTTATAAAATGTGATGGTACATCTCCCAGTCCTTCTGTCTTTTTACAGTGGGTCATGGTTGCTTTCTTGCAAACTGGCTAGGATGCTTTTAATTGACTGTGAGCAAAACAGTAATGACTGCCCCTTGGCAATATCAGGTATGACTAACATTGATTTCTTATCCACTTTATTGTTGTAAATTATAATGATATTTATTTGTTCCTCATTGTTTGTGTCTCTTGCATTCTTGTGCTTATTTAGCTTGCTCTGAAACCTGGTCTACTTCATGTTTTCCAAATGCTAGTTAGTTGCCCGTGCAATGCATTGGATTTTGCTTTAGATAAAATTTGTGTAGGTTATTATTATTTTAGGAATTAAATACATTTACATGTGTACAAATTATGATATAACATTATATATATATGTTAAAATTTTAAACTCTGGTTCATTTTATTAAAATTTTATGTGTTAGATGATTTAAATGGAAATTTGGATTGTACTAACAATGAAAAGTTTTTTTACACTGTCAAAATCATGTTTATATCTACCCCTTTATATCTGACTCTATCTTTATAACAATCTTCATATTAAGGGTTGCTAGTTCATTCAGATAATTTCTCAACAATCTGCACTATAGCAAGCAATATATTGCTCTTATCAAGTTACATCATTGCATATTCCAATGCAATCCTCACTTGTTTGCCATTTGTATAACTTTTTCAACTGAAAGGTAATAAGCCTAATAGAACCATTACGAAGCACTAGCAGTAAACATCACAGATATATAAAATATAATTTATTTAAACAAAGAAGCCCTTGATACTTGATAGAGAACAGGGAACTTGCTTTGCAAACAATAATCATTAACAGAGGAGGAGGCAACCAAATTAGGAAATAACAATTTGTTGCACACATCCTTATAGTCATGGGTAAGGAGGAAGCGGGGGATTAGATTAGTAAAGGATAGAAGTATGATATCAAACCTCAGATATTACTGCCATTTCGAGAGGAGGTATCTGAAGTTTGGGTATTTTCCTGTTTCAATGATTTTGAATGAAAGGGATTGAAGTGCAAGAAGCTGAGATTTTGGCAAAAGTGAGTCTTGAGGCAGCCAACTTTTCGTGATAAAGTAGGAATTTTATAAGCTGGTCTCATGAGGCAGCCCACATTTCAGAATATGGAAAGAAACTTATAAATAGATCTATTATCAAGATACACACTCTTCCTAATTGTAAGTTAATTTCTTCAGGAAACACAATTATATTTTGTATAAAGTAATTGTGTTCTTCTGGAAACAGATTAGTAGGGATTGAGAAGCAAGGTAAGGACTCCATGGATTTATTCAGCCATCCAAAAAAATGATAAAAGAAATAATACTTTCTGGAGAGAATGTGAATGCCTGGAATCAATTTGATTGAGAGTGAACATATAGATGGAGAAAAGGAGTGACATGGATACAATGAAAAGAGTTTGTTAAGTGAGTGCCTCACTTTTGAGAGTGAAGACTCTAACTTATATAACAGGTTGATTTATGTTGATTTTGCTGTTATATTTTGTTTCTTTCTTCTCCCTGCTTTTTGATACACAGATTGCCACTTCAGAACTAGGGGCACTCTATAATGGATACTTGTTTTGAAAGGTTTTGTAAGTGTTAGTACAGTAGTGCTGCTACAATAGACATATTTCTGATAAGATGTTATGCTTATGCTTATGATTTTGACTGCAATATAGCAAATTTACTACAATGGTAACCTAAAAAGGTAAAAAAAGAGAATATAATACACTTCTGTACAGTTGTACTTGATGAAAATATACTGATGTATATTCATCCTAATTTAAACTTGCAATAAAAGATCAATTCAATTGAATTGTTGGTTTGGCATGCTTTTGTGAACTTTTATGCTATATTCCATCTATTTTCTCTCTAGTCTTATGTAGTGGTCTGAATCTTGCAGTGCTGGACTTCACCATACAGCTTGTAGAAACAGGAGTAGAGCATGATGCTCTCCTGGCATTGATCATTTTCTCTTTGCAGCATGTCCTAGTCAATCACGAGTATTGGAAATACAAGATGAAGCATATTAGATGGAAAATAACATTGAAGGTATGTCCTGCTTCTATTTTAAGCCACACAATTTTGCACTTGGTTTTGGATCTTTAGTAAAATTCTAAGATTCCTAGTGACTGGTAATCACTGAAATAATTGAGCATGGGCAAGAAAATAAAGGTAAGTGTGGGAAACATGGTAATTAGAATGGCTCAAAACATACAGTTTGTATTCCAATTTGAAACAATTTATAAAGAAATTGATACAAATCACATGGAGAGTTCTTTTTAACCTTGAATCATTCAAATCATTTCTGTATTGGACGGATTGCGAAACTGTGCTCCATCATGAGATTCTTGCAGTTGGGTCACACCCAAAAAAGGGATCAGGTCGAGCCGTTGAGGTCACACAATCCATTCTGACAAGAAACTTGATTCTAGGGTTTTTCTTTGCAAATTTTTTTTTTTTAAATTTGAGGAAAGTGATTTAAGTTTTCCCTCCCATGACCCCAAATCAGATTTTTTGATGAATAAAGTCATGTTTCAAGTTTCATTCAGTTCAAGTTGCATTCATCAATTGGGAGAGGATCAGTTCTATAAGGGGCCTGTAATTTTTTTTGATAGGGTCTGCCTGGTTAATACACTGATCTACTTGGGGCTAAAACTTAATGATTATGAGTATGATAGAACTTATGCACAGAGCATGCTTTTCTAGTGTCTTTGTTTGTGGGCATTGCTGTATGTCTGTTGGGCTTGGGTTCATGTGTGGGTTTTTTCCTTTTGTGGTTTGGTGGCTAGGATGTAATGACAAAAAAAATAAATAATTATGATTATGGTATTTGTTTTTTTCAAAGTTGATAGATATTTAGGTATTATAAATTTTTAAATAATAATTAAATTAAATTGCTTTTCCCTCCATTTTTAGGGGTTATACAGCTAAATTTGAGTGATCCCCCCCCCCCCTCCCCCAATTATTTTTTAGGTTATATTTCATTTTGTTAGCTATATAGCAAACTATTTCACTCAAAAATTCTAGGATATGGATGCTTTTAATATTTCTGTATGTTAAAAATAATTTTTATGGCATTTTTAATGATAGATGATGAATCTTATGATTCATGGTATGGATTAATTCGTGGTTTGGAAAGTAGAACTTCCAAATGGGGACATGATTATCATAATTTGTAAAAAGTTGATAGGTTTTTATCTATTGTCTATTTTTAAGTTAATAATTTAATTGTATTTGCTTTTTGAAATAAAACAAAATAAAATTTAGGGCTATAAAGCTAAATTTTAATAATTTGTTTTTTTTCCCATTGTTCTGAATTTCATGTTTTACTTTGTTAGTTATACATGAGCAATTTGACTTTAAATTTTTAGTATATAGATGTTTTTGATATTTGTGTATGTTAAAATACTTTTTATGGCATTTTAAACGATTGATGAATCTGAATTTGACCTTCCAGTTACAGTACAAACAAAACTACCATTTTTGTTTCTGAACTAGAGACTAGCCTACTCAGCTGCATGAGTACTTTGAACATAGCTTGGCTTTAATGTGAAAATAAAATAAATAAAAATAAAAACCATAAACAATCTTTTCCAGTAGAAAATTTTGGATTCTTTTTGTGCTTTTCATGTGAAAGTTCTGGTGTATTCATTTTTTTTGTTGTGTTTCTAGTGGCCCTCTGTTGTCATTTTCATTGATCAGGAAAGGTCTCTGTTCTTGTGTTTGATTTTCGCTGGTTATGTTGTGCTCCTATGGTGAATTGAAATTAAGATTTTATTACATTTTCCATTATTTTATATAGCTTTACTGCTGCTGTTTGAAAGACATTTCCAAGGCAATTAATTATGTGCATAGTTTTTAATGCTCCAAAGTTTATGTTAACTGCTTCTAATTTATTTCTAGCACATTGGGGCATGATTGTGGATAATAATAAATTTATAATGTAGGTTTTGTACTATTAGGATTAAAATTATGCCATTGTGATTAATGTCAAATGTTGGGGGTACTGTGCAGGTTCTTGAGCTGATGAAAAAATGCATTTCATCAATGCCTTATTATGGAAAATTGGGTGAGATCATACACAATGTGTTGTTCTCTGATTCTTCCATCCATAACACGCTATTCCAAATTGTTTGCACTACTGCACATGCTTTGGAGGTGACGACATTGAAACTTGGGTTTATTATTTATCCATTTGCTAGTCTATTTTGCTTATTCCTACATATTGAGAAGAACATTTCTTTTTAACAGAAATTGCATGTGAGCCGCGTCTTTGATCCAATGGAAATTGAAGGGTTACAGCTTGCTATAGGTTCTGTTTTAGATATTCTTTCAGTCATGTTGACCAAACTTTCTAAGGTACAGAGGAAAAGAGCAAATATCCATGGTTTTATTAGTTACATATGATTACAGAAATTCATATTGATGGGATATCATATTTTTCTTGTTATACATAGAAGTTCATAAACATAGTTTTTGCACAATAACTTACTCTTTCCTAGTTACTGTCTATATCTGTAATATCTTTACGTTAAGGAAATACTGAAAATTATTCTGTGTTGTCCAGGATACATCATCAAACTTTCCAGTTTTTATCCAAGCATTGTTCTCATGCTCAACCAAACCGGTTCCTGTTGTCACTTCTGTTATATCCCTGATTTCATACTCTCGAGATCCTGTATGAATACTCTCCTTGCTCAAATTGGAGTGTCATTACATTTTTCTGATAATTTTTATGCACCTACTTGCACTGGTGGTAATGAGTTTTTATTGAACAATAATGAGCATCTTCCTCTGTGTTCCCTTTTCTTCCATTAGAGATCTGTGAGTTCTTCAGTGTATGCTTAATTAGTCACACGTTCTGTTATATATTAATAATTAATAATGGTATTAGCTGCATAAGGGACTGATATTGATCACATTTGTTTGATTTTCCCATTTTTCATAGTTATACACTTACACTTGGGTTGCCCATTTTTCATTTTTCTTTTCTGTGTTGTATTGCCTAATTTTGTTTGGCATGCTTGCTGACACATAGGATACATTTTTTTTTGTGCATTTGATTCCATAATCCAGTGGGTCCTACATATCATTGTTTGTTACTTATTTTACCTTCCTTTCAGTGAATAAATATACTTGTTAATACCTGATTTTCTATTGCATTGCTTGACAGCATACATCTTGTCTGTGTAGGCCATCCAATTTGGTGCTGTTAGGTTTATTTCAATGTTATTTGCCATAGCAGATTGTATTCAACCATTTTCATATGGAATCACATGCTTCGTTCCAGATAATGAGGTTAGGGGTGTTACTTTCAGTTTCTTCAAATTTGTTGTTCTTTTAGCTTTTAAGCTTGATTTAAGTAAAAAAATTTAACTGGTTTAGATCATGGATTTGAGGCACTCTGTGAACTACATACTGCTTGAGCAATCAGAATCGAATGAAGATCTCTTTGTTGCTACAGTCAATCTGTTTACTTCTGCTGCACATTACCAGGTTTGAATTGTGTAGTAAATTAAAGAATTGGATTTCACGTTTTGTGGAGAAGTTACAAGGTTACTTGCACTGATACCAATTTTGGTTTTTTTTTATGCTGGCAATACTTGAATCAGACTTAAAACAGAGAGAAAAGCACATGATTTGACTGAGAAACTTAAGAGAGTTTCTCGTCTCTATCATATTATATATATATATATATATATATATATATATATATATATATATTACTTGTACAATAGGTTTCCCGCAATTAAGAAAAACAGATTACAAGATATTCATCCTAACTACCCTAGATATATATACAACTAAAAACAGGATTTGATTACAATAAAATTAATCAAATATTCTTATACAATGTCAGCCTATATCATAAAATCTCAATACAATGTTATCATAATCTCAACAGCAATAAATTTTTTTTCAATTTCAAAATGGATTCTGCAAGTTTTGTTTCTCTATTGTCATGGAGAAATATATCCACTGTTCCTATGTTTTCTGATTAAAAGTGTATTATTAATACTAATATATTTCATTGTATTTTTGTTTGTTTATCATCCAGTCACACTTTAGTACCCATATCTCTGTTAACTGTTCACCAAATATTCAAAATGCGTTCACCAAAGAGAAAAATGTGCACACTGGAAGTGGTGATAATGACCTTGACAAGCTTAGAATGCTGTTAATGCTAATTTAAATTTCTTTGTGAGAACTGTTTCAGTTTTGATTTTTTTTGGGGGGAGAAGTATCAAAGTGACTTTTTCACCATATTAAGTTGCACTCAATCACCATTTTCTTATTTGGAATTCCTTTTTGCAGCCTTCTTTTATTGTTGCTATCTTTGCTCCAGAGGAGAACACTGAAGACCACTTGAGCATTGGTGATGCAAAGCTGCAAAAAAAGGAAACTTCTCCTATACCTGTAGTTTCTAAAAGATCAAGTCTTGTAGATGCACTTATGCGCTATATTGAAAGGGCAAATTATCTGATCAAGAGGTTCAAACATACTGCTTTGTGTACTTCATGATTGCCTTATGGGGGGTTCTTTATCTGTTTTTTCTTAGTTTCTGTCCTTATTGCTTATGCTTTTTGCTGGTCAATTGCCATGCTTATTAAAATATGAGTAAGTTACTCATTGTATCTTTCTCTATCTCCAGCAATCCCCGCATACTGCTTTGTGTACTTAACTTCCTGATTGCCTTATGGCAAGGGGCTCCCCAGTATGCCAATTTCTTGGATTCTTTCAGAAGGCATGGAAAGTTCTGGGAACACTTGGCCAATGCAATCTCAAACATTGCTAGCAGTGAAATTCCCTTGCTTAGGAGTCTTGAAGAAAAAGATACTTTCAATCTGGCATACAGTTTCCATTGTCAATCTTCCATACTTGGAATCATGGCATATGAATTATTCTTGCACAAAAAGTTGTTTCATGCAGAGTCACTTGTGAAGGATGCAGCTGAATCTAAAGACAAGGAGCAAAATGCCACAAAAACAGAAAAATCCAAAGCACCAGATCTTCATGATCTTAAGGGAATCTGGTCTTCATGGTTCAACAACTCTATTTTAGAGACACTAATAAAGTCATACACTTCTTGTGAACATAATAATGATATATATGGTGGTGCAAAGGTTAGCTTGATGTTATTTTCCTTTTTGATTTAATGGGAGTGATAGCCTTTTCTGTCATTGGGTTAATTTTGTAGCAATTTTTTTTACTGTAATTCCTTGCATGTGCCAAGTCAATGTATTTATTATACTTTCAACATTTAGTATGGTCTTTTGCATACTTTCAACATGTTCCATTCTTTGCTGATGTTACTATTTTGAGTCTCTAATATGGTCTTTTGCATAATGTAAATCAAAAGATAAAAATTCTTGTTTAAGTATGCTTGTAACTGTATATCATGCAATTATGGATATACATTATAAACTTTTCTTTCCTTTTTTATTTATTTCCAGTATGTAGTGTATATTTTTATGTGTACTAGCATTTTATTTTTCAGCTCGCCACCAGTTTATTCTCTGTTCATGTGATGATGAAATTAGCAGTTTGTAACTCTGGAAGTATATCAGTGTTATTGCTTCAGAAGATTCATGAAATTCTGACAAAGGTTCAATGTCTAATCTATTTTCTTCTAAGAAATTCATTTATTCTAATTTACTATGTAATGTTGTAAAAGGTATTAATCCATATCTATATCTATACATCATACAGATCATTATGAATATTTTATGCTTCAAAAGAAAATCATTTTAGTTGACTATTTTGTCAACATTTTCTAATATATGGAAATGTTTCTATGTTTGCAGTTGAGCATTCATCCTGCTTTCTCTGAATTGGTGTCTCAGTATTCACAACGTGGTTACAGGTTATAGACTTATCCATGTGTGTTATTTTTTACTTCATAACTTGAGAATTTTTATTTAAATTACATGTTATGTGTGACCAAGTTGGAACATCAATGAACAATTCATTTTGCTTCCATATAGTCATGCATGTCCTTTTCATGGAAAATCAGCTAACATTTAGAACATTCTGATTCTCTACAAAAACCTAGTATTTTATTAGAAAGAATAAGGGATTTCTCCCAATGTCCAAAAGCCCCAATTCTCACAAATGACAAGATATCTCTCCCCCTCAACCCCTTTTCTTATTTACAGGAAACAGGCCGTAATTCTTCTAATCATCTCAGCCTAACTAACTAACTCCCTCATTAACAATTAATAATTAGTAACAGAAATCTAATAGTAAATTACTAATAGACACCTAACACTATCATTGTATCAAAAAGAATTGGGAGACTGAGAATTAAGGTAACACCATTTTTGAATAAATTCTCATTGCTTTCAATTTGAGTCAGAAGTCATGCTTTTTCTTTCCACCATACCATTTATGTCTTGAATTTACCTTGTCTAACCAAAACAAATGTATATATTCTTTTGTAATGTACATCAATCATAATTTGATTGTATTTCTTAATTTTGCAGTGAAGGGAAGGAACTAAAGAAATTGATACTCAGTGATCTCTATTATCATTTGCAAGGAGAGCTTGAAGGGAGGAAGATTGGTATTGGACCATTCAAAGAATTATCTCAGTATCTTGTCGAAACAAATTTTTTGGGAACGTATCAACACCTGTTCAATGAAGACTCTTTTACAAAGAACATGTTTACAAAGAATGTGTACTTGTTTGACCTTACACACTTGCGAGAAGATTTGAGATTAGATTTGTGGGATTGTTCTAACTGGAGAACATCCAAGGAGATTGCAGAAACCATGCTGCGTTTCCTGCAGGATGCAAACTCAGTTATGCTGCTTTCAAGTTCAAAGCTTTCTGCATTAAAAGGACTGATAGCTGTTTTGGCTGTGAACCATGATGATGTGAGAATTTAAATTTTTTATTTCCTTTCATTGCATTTCCCTATCCGAATAATAGAATTATAGTTGTAAGTTAGATATGATGAAAGGTTCACGTGGTAGCCCAACTGCTCTTCTGCTGGTTCCTTATGGTTGTGAATTTGAGCCCTGCAGTTGGCTTATGCATGGCTCTTATTGGTTGGAATGGTTTCTGTTTTAACAAGAAGCAATATTTAAAATAAATAAAAAACATTTTCCCTCATCTTATTACACTTAAAATTTCAAGGGTTGTTTAGAAAGTTGTTCTGATAATAATTACTTTCTGCTATGCTTGAATTCGTCACCAGTAGGATTCTTTGCTTTATAATTATCATTTCTTGCCTGCAAGCATCAAATATGAAGTACAATAAAAAGATCTGTTTGTGATGGAGTTTTGTTAATTATTTTGAGAAAGGTACCATATCAATTTTGTCCATAATTTGTGGTTGGTTTCTGTTAACATTGAAACCAGAATTGCATTCAAGTTCTTGCATGAGAGTTTATCCCAATGGGCCAATATTAAATTACATAGGGGAAAGGAAAATTTGACTATGGACCATTAGAAACATTTTAGCATGAAAAGTTGTTTAAACATTGATGTTCCAGGTTTCATGTACTTTCCATAGCTTATATATATATATATATATATATATATATATATATATATATATATATATAGTTGTATGGTTTTGTCATTTATGAATGAGTAAGTTTCTTCTTCCTGCCATTTGGTTCTGACTTGTCTCAGTTAAATTTTCATTTTTCACGTGATCTTGCAGTCACAAGGGAGGGCTACAACTGGAGGGAGGATCTCAGATGAACTCATATTCACTTTCATGGATGATATATGCCAATCTTTCCTTGCTACGATAGAGACATTATCATCTGTTCTAGATGCCTCTGAGGATATTCTCAACTTTCTTGCATGTCAAGTAGAATTACTACTCCAGTTGACAAGAACTGTCTGTAAAAGCCTCGCCTTACATGTATCCCTACTTGTTCTGAAATGTTCTAGTTCAGGCCTTAAACTATTGAGTGCACTTAAGCCGTTACCTTCTGAGGCTAATGTGATCATGAAACTTTTACTCACATTGCTGCTTTCAGTACTACAGTCCGACTCCCTTAATGCACATTCAGGTAGGGCAGCTGATGAGAGTTCTGGTGAGGACTTCTCAAAGGTTTCAAATGCAACCCTGGGACTACTACCCATTCTTTGCAACTGCATTGCAACTTCTGAGCATTGCATGCTATCCCTGTCAGTTATGGACTTGATACTGAGGCGCTTCTTGACACCCAGGACTTGGTTACCTGTCCTGCAGAATCATCTCCAACTGCCAATTGTTATGCTCAAACTCCATGATAAAAATTCTGCCTCTATTCCAATAATACTGAAGTTCTTTTTGACCCTTGCACGGGTTAGAGGAGGTGCTGAGATGCTTTATAGTTCTGGCTTCTTGTCATCTGTGAGAGCGCTATTTGCTGAATCCGGTGAGGATTTCTCAAGAATTGGCAGTGAGAATCTGGGAAGCTCATGTGAGAAGTTTGTAATACCTCAAGATATTTGGGGACTTGGATTAGCTGTGGTTACTGCTATGGTTAAATCCTTGAGAGACGATTCTTCTGGCACTGCTATTATGGACAGCATGATACCGTACTTTTTTTCAGAGAAAGCTCGTCTTATTTTTAATTCTCTAAATGCCCCAGACTTTCCTTCTGATGATCATGACAAGAAAAGACCTCGGGCACAGAGGGCATGGATTTCTTTAGCCACACTTAAAGAAACTGAACATACTTTGATGCTCATGTGTGAGCTTGCAAAACATTGGAATTCATGGATGAAGGCAATAAGAAATGTGGATAGACAGCTTAGAGAGAAGTGTATCCATCTTTTAGCCTTCATTAGCAGGGGATCTCAACGCCTTGGTGAATTGTCAAGCAGAAATGCCCCTCTTTTATGCCCACCTACTGTGAAAGAGGATTTTGAAATTTGCTTAAAACCTTCCTATGTCAACAGCAGAAATGGGTGGTTTGCACTTTCACCACTTGGATGTGTGCCAAAACCAAAGATCTCTTCTTTCTCAACTGCATTATCTACCTATGGTCAAGCAACTGAGAGTACTGATCCTGCTCCAAAAACAGGCTTCTCTGATACTGTTGCCTTGCAGGTATATAGAATAGCATTTCTCCTTTTAAAGTTTCTCTGTTTACAAACTGAGGGTGCTGCTAAAAGGGCTGAGGAGGTTGGGTTTGTTGATCTTGCACATTTTCCCGAGCTTCCAATGCCAGAAATCTTGCATGGACTACAGGTACTATGATCTTCACAAATCACATACATATAAAAAAACTAAAAAAAAACTACATACCTCATTGTCTAGAGGGTTCTCGCTATGCGAAGGTAAAAGGGAGGAATATTGTACGCAGTCTTACCCTTGCATATGCAAAGAGACTGTTTCCATATTCGAACCTATGACCAACAAATCACATGCATATAATGTTTACATTTTTATAATAAGCCCAAATTTAGAAGTATGTGAAGTTCTGTCAATGATTTGATCTTCACAAAATGCTTTTTTATGGGATGCCTGAATCCAAGAAGCAAATAATTAGATGTCTGTCTGAGCTTTATTTTCTTTTGGATACAGGATCAGGCTATTGTCATTACTACAGAGCTCTGTGAAGCCAACAAACTGAAAGTCTCCCCAGAAACACAGGATGTTTGCAACTTATTGATGCAAATACTTGAAATGGCCTTGCACTTGGAACTTTGTGTTCTACAAATTTGTGGCATAAGACCTGTATTAGGGCGTGTGGAGGATTTTTCAAAGGAAGCCAAATCTTTATTTAATGGTAATACTATTCTTCATCCGTATGTTGTACCTGTGTTTGATTCCATTGCCCTTTTGTTATTTTTTCAATATTTTTGACTTCTGAAGAAGTGCTAATATTTCTTGATGCCTTGTACAGCATTGGAGGGTCATGCTTTTCTAAAAGCATCTCGCAACTCCCTAAAACAGATGATATCGTGTGTCTATCCTGGATTGCTGCAAGGAGAGAATTTCTTATAAGGTTTGATGTAGACAAAAGAGCACATTATTAATTGTACAAAATTTCATAGTGCCTAATAGTCAGTCTTCTTTCACTAGGTAGCTAGGTATTCCTTGTTTTATATAAATGCGGATTTTTTTCTGACCGTTCTTTGTTCTTATATTTATATCTTTTTTTTCTTTTTTAGGAGAAAAGGTTGTCGCCACTCATCAACATGGGGATAATACATAGGTAGTGCATGATTGTCGTAGTTAATGAATTCTTTTTGTGTGGCCATGCACCGTGCCAGTGAGTCGGTGATGGTGATTGTGCCCAATGCTGTCTTGGTTCCGCTTGATCAGGACCTATTCTAAAGGTAGAAAAGTTTGACACAATTGTGCAAGGGATGTCAAATACTTGATTTTAACCATTGTTCGAAATTTGTGGTAAATGGACTATCACGCAAGTGAAATCGTGGTTTACTTATCATATTTTTATTTTGGGTCAGCAATAAAGTATTTGTATAAATAACCAGGTATACGGAATACCCAGGAAAATTACATAGGTAAAAGTTGCCAGCAAATTAAACCACAATCCTGGTTACAAGGCATTTATATGGCTGATCCAAACAAATGCGTTGCCAGACAAGCAAACAACCTTAAATATAGTCAAAGCTTATTGGTCTGCAATTTAATTGGCTTTTAAAGAACTCTGGAAAATACTGTTAGAAGACTTATTTCCTCAATTTTGGGTACTTGAGATGGTGATCACCACTTCATTCGGTATTGCCAGGTAAGAGGATGAGGGATTCCTATTCTAGTGCAGAATTCCCCTATGTGCCAATATAAAATAGAATAATAGGTTACGATAAAAAAAAAAAAAAAAAAAAAGGAAAAGTGTATGGAGCAAGCTATTATAAATAGTCTTTTACAAATAGGAATTTTGAATTTTAATTCACTTTCACCAATCGTTATCGTATTAAATCTCAATCATTGATTACAGTTTCTAATTTACGAGCATATTATTTGATCGTTTTAATTGAGTTTAGTGTTTGTGTTGTCAAGTTTAAATATTTTTATATTGTCACTTAATTAGAAATTATTTAAATATGATTTTTAAAATAACAATAAAAGTTAATCTTTAGAACTCTTTTATAGAAGTTTATAATTGAGTTATACTGTAATTTTTTTGTGTGTTTAGATTAAATTTTCTTTTAAAAAAAAACGAAAAAAAAAACTGAATGTAAAGATTCAGCTTTTATATATATATATATTGAAAGAAGTCCGGGACACTAACCATATTTGAACCTATGAATGGACCAAATGACCGGAATTATGCAGAAGATACTGCATTTTCTATGCGGAATTACAATTATTTGATTTAGTAAATAGAAAAAGGTAAGATCAATTCAGGGACAGAGAGAATTATAGAGATGAAATATGGAGTATTTTTTGCTTTGAAGCGTTTGGTAATTGTTTGTTTCAAACTGAGAAACTGTTCAACAATTGCTCGAACCCCAAGAACCCTACATCGAGTTCTTCAATGGAGTCCCTGTCGTCCACGGTGGAGATCAGGTGGTAGTATTCTGCCGCATCATCGGAATTTATGTACAACGTGAATTCTATTCTCATTTTGTTTTTCGGTAGAACTCTCATGTGTTGTATGTACTACTCAAGAAATTATGTACTGCTACTAGGGGCAAATGAGGGCCCTTCGTGTCTCATTATTTACAACACAATTGAGGTTCGTGTGATAATGAGACACTTAAAAGTATGTTGTTCACATTCTAAGAGTGATAATATATTTTTCTTTTCTTTTCCAAGTAGATAGTAATGAAAAAAAAAACAGTGAAATATAAATTGAAAATCATAAATATGTACATCAAATAATAAGATAATTGTTATTATAATAGTTATAGATAAATTGGAAACTAAATCTATACCCCCACACACCACAAATATCACTTCAGCTTCTTCATAATCTTTGCCTTTTTCATTTATTTTTCAGGTAGTTTTTATTTGTTTGATTTTTTTTCCTAGGATCAAAGATATATTTGAATATATATATATATGTGTGTAATTATTTATTTGATTAGACAATGAATAAACTTTTACTTTATCGTTTTTTTTATAATAATCATACTGAAATTTTGACCATAAGAATTCATATATATTATTTCAAAATTTTCACCACTAGATCAATCCTCGTCATTACTTTTACTCTATTCTTTGTGCTTTGAGACAATAAGTATTTTCTTTTTTTTGTTTTGTATATTCAAAGTTTTTTATTATAATGTTTAATTTTATACATTTTCGAGTAGTATCATTTATTTTTATCACAAAAAATTGAGCTAAAACATCTTTTTAAAATTAGAAATTAAAATAGAATAAATTAAAAGATTGAATAACTTAAATTAAAGTATTATTATTGTTGTCGTAGTCCTTGTTCAACTTAAATGACTATCTGTAGACTGTAATCTTATCTTATACTTATAGCTTTATTCACGAATTATAGTAGAATTGATTGACGGGACACAATAATGCATGTGCCTGACCAGGTACTCCTGAGTTCTAAGAATGTTAATTTAATGTAATATTTTTTATTGATTAAACTTTCTCTAGATATAAAATAATGCATGTGGTGTTTCACTTTTCAATTGATAAATTAATTAATAATTGATATTCTTTTATAAATTTTAATTAATATAAATAAAATAATACCAAAATTTAACAAATTTTCTATAAAAATCTAAGAAGTTCCCTGGTTCGGAACTGACAGAGACCAATTTTGAAAGAATCGACAACGATGAGTCTTTTCCAATCAGATGGTCCCCCCATTCTCTAGTCCATAAGATCAATCCTTGTCCACATTCATTTGGCCCCATCTCTTCTTCATGTTTTCTCACATCAACTAATTCTCTTTCACGCAATCTCAACCAAAAATAATACTATATAAAAAATATTCTCACGCAATCGCAACGGATATATAAACAGTTTTCTCTTTTTCTTTTTTCTTTTCTTTTTTTGAAATATAATTTTAATTTAAAAATGAAAAAAAAGCACGAAGCGGCGTCGTTTGTTGCGACCTGAAAAAAGTCCACACACTTGAAAGAAAGTCATTGGCATAATGACAAGAGCATATCCGTGAGTGACCTCGGATCCGCTCCAATAACCCTAGTCAACTCCAAACTCAACCATAGTTACTTCACTTCACTCACACCCCGCCACGTGTCCCAATCGAACGGTCACTTTAGCATCACGCGCCACCATAAATATATATCCCTATCGTCATTCTCAATCCTAAGCAAAACCCTAATCCCTCTTTTTCTTTCTCACTAGTGTTAATTTTCGATTATCTTCTCTGCAGCAACTATGCCTAACCCTAAGGTCTTCTTCGACATGACCATCGGCGGTCAACCTGCAGGCCGCATCGTGATGGAGCTCTACGCCGATGTGACTCCCCGCACCGCCGAGAACTTCCGGGCGCTCTGCACCGGCGAGAAGGGCGTAGGGCGGAGCGGCAAGCCCCTCCACTACAAGGGCTCGGCCTTCCACCGCGTGATCCCGAGCTTCATGTGTCAGGGTGGCGACTTCACCGCCGGAAACGGAACCGGCGGCGAGTCGATTTATGGCGCCAAGTTCGCCGACGAGAACTTCGTGAAGAAGCACACCGGTCCTGGCATCCTCTCCATGGCGAACGCCGGTCCCGGAACTAACGGATCTCAGTTCTTCATTTGCACGGAGAAGACAGAGTGGCTCGACGGAAAGCATGTCGTGTTCGGACAGGTCGTTGAAGGAATGAACGTCGTCAAGGACATCGAGAAGGTCGGATCCAGCTCCGGCAGGACCTCCAAGCCCGTCGTCATCGCCAACTGCGGTCAACTCTCTTAGACGATGTTGACCCGAGGCTTTTATATCTGTATCGGTGGCTCTGAATCTGTGTTGTTTCTTTCGGTGTCGTTTTTGCCTTTCTTTCCTCTTATTTTATTTCTCGTGTCGTCGTTTAGGGGATTGTGGTGTTAAGGATATCATTTCGAAACCCTTCCCCATTCCTTTTCAATATCAGTATCATGTGGTTGGTTGGTTCATAGAGTGAGTGAATGGAGTCTGTTATGAGAAACATTAAAAAATATGATGAGCTACCTTCAATAAATTAAGACATCTATTATTCGCCTAATAATACTCTTTGATCTTCGATTTCTACTTTTCGCTGTTTCTGATTTTATGGCACTTAAATGTTAATTAGCGTTTAATTAATTACACAAGTTACGATAAATATTACATGAGGCTGCAACCAGTGCGTATAATACTCCGAGTTATTAAGGTTTTTTGATAAATTGCGGTTATCTGTTTGTATGTTTATGGAGAGTGTTGCCATAACTTAGTTGAGCACTTTTGACGTAAGGAGGAAAGTTGATTGGAGAGGACACGTGCTAGGGTCCGGCTCAATAGTCGTGTCCAGATTATGTGAACCCAGAGCAGAGCATGGACAAGTGAGAAATATCTGGTACTATAGACTATAGTGAGGATAATATAATGTCACTAATGATAAAATTTAGGATGAAACTAAAAAATACATGTGGATGTGGTGCCCCGCAACCGCAGTTTTCCTTTTAATTTGTTGGGTTTTTTTTTTTTGGTTGAGGATTGAAACACCGATTTCTCAATTATTTTGGTATTTCTTATTAATATAGTTGCACAAAAAAAGTACGAGTATATTATTATATTATATTATGCTTGGTTATTTGTAGCTACTTCTGTTGTTTACCGGAAAAATTTACATTCATGGTATATTATGTTTGGTTAATAAACTTGATTTGTTCAAACCAATCAAATGGGGATTTAAAGGCCAATACCTTACATGTTATTTCAATGTTTCGTTTCGTGTGGATGGATGCTCCTTGCAAACATGGTGTTTCCTTGCAAACATGGTGTTGGGGTTCAGAAAAGGAAATTGCACAAGGGTAGGGACCCCGTTCGTGTTGGCAACTATGGTCACGACACGATTCTTCTTTTTTTTTACTTTTAGAGGTTCCTCTACCAGTGGCTACCGTTCTTTGGCAAGATGCTATTATTAGCCTTGTAATGCCTTTTGTTTTTTAAAAGGCAGAGAAAGCTCCGTGATTGGAGTTTCGCTATATTCGGTTAAAATATTAACTGGAAAGTTTCAAAAATTAATTTATTAAATCAAGATTATTTTATAAAATTAACTGTTAAAATAGTTAAAAAATATAAAATCATAATTTATTTTAAAAAGTAACAAGAAAAATAAATAAATAAATCGAGGATAAAAGTAAAAAGAAAATATAAAAAATAAAAACTTGACATTTTAAAAATACTTCTTCAAGTAATATTTTTAAAAAATACTAAAAAGTTACCGAAAAATTAATAAAAGAAGTTTACTTACCAAATAAACAAATGAAAAGCTACTGAAAAATTAATAAAAAAAATTTACTTACCAAATAATCAAATAAATTTTATAACTAGTAAAAAAAGTTGAAAAAACAACTAAAATATCTTACTTGAAAATAACTTTTTTAGTTTTGTTCTCAAAAAAGATAAAATTATACATACACTTCTTTAAAATCGCAATTCTTTGTCTCCTTTGAACAATCATCATTATTAACCGTGTTAATTTTTTGTGAAATATCTTAAAGAATCCCTATATCTATCGTGCAATTCTACTCTCAACTCAAGTTTAAGTCGGATTTTGCCTACGAAAACATTGTCAACTTGCTCCTCATCTCCCTCATCAACTCCATCACTTTCACCAACTATAATAACTTCATCGTCCGTGCCTCCTCTGATGTTGTCTACGGCCTCTTCCAGTGTCGTGACAACCTCACCAATGACCAGAGCTCTCGTTGTGTGTCGCATGCGATCACTAAGCTTAGCAACCTCTCTTTCACCTCCTGTGACGGTGCATTGTAGCTTGACAACTGTTTCGTCAAATATGACAATGTCATCTTCTTTGGGGTTTTAGGGGTCAAAGGGTTTTAGTGTAATGAATGATAAAAACAAAGAAAGTATTGTATATGATAAAAAAAGGAGTAAAAGTTAAGTGTAATAAGTGTTAATTTCGGAGGGTGTGAGTGTAATTTATTTTTAAAAAAATAGGATAAAAATATAATATATTAAAAAAATATAATATATGAATGAGTAAAGGTAATTTTACAAACTTATAATAAGACAAATTCAAAGCTCAAATTTCAATGTTTCTCCCATTAATGAAGCGTCTTATTTCTGTTCTAGCCTCCAAGCACTAGAAATGGTGTCCATTTGCAGAAAATCATGGTCTCAGTTTTATAATTGTGCATTAAAAACACTGGTTGGCCTTGCTTTGTCCCTTGACGTATGTTTTATGGGCAATCTCATGATAAATATATATATATTAAAAAAAAGTGTAATCAAGTGGATTGAAGCAATCCGTCTCCTTAAAATCAAAATCCAAAGATCCGAATTGAATTGATTGGATTTACATTTTTTTTTCAATTCGATTTAAATCTAAATCAATCCAAACTTAAATAAGTTCCGGTCATCCAATTGTTTTAGTTTTATGATTATCTTACTTTTAAGGATCAAAACCATGATTTAGTTATTTCTTAAACTAAATGAATTTGGAATAAGTGATTAATTTATTCTTTAAAATATTTAACTCGTTACGTTTACTCTCTAAAATTAAGAAAATTTAAATAAGTTTTTTTTTTTATTTTTTTAGCATTTCATTTTAATTCATAACCTTTTTTTCATTTTGGTTGCTAAAATTATATGGTTATTATTATTTAAGTTCCTAAACTATGAATCAAAATGAAAAAAAAAATTGATTTATTTCAAAGATTTAAATGAGACTCAAGATAATTTCATTATTTTATTTATGTTTTTCTTAATTTTTTTACCCGAATTTATCCTTAGTTTTATGAACTAATGAATAATTTGACAACGAGATACAAAATTATGAACAAAATTAATTATTTATTGAGTGAATTTTAGCTTAAACAATGTATATTAGAAATAGAAAGAGACTGTTGAAAGAAATATATTATTAACTTAAATAAATAAAATTTGACTATAAAAAATCTAAATCATTTAATTAAACAAGATAAATTATTATAAATCTTATCATACTTATCTTTTATTTCTTAGGATAAACAAAATATTTCATCTTCTCACTCTTAGTAAAAAAAAAATAGATAAATTACATATGCCATGAGTTAGTAATTGGCCATTTACCATTTTGTCCGGTGAGCGTTGCTGAAGAAAACGTTGCTGCGTGTTATTCTTCTTCCCTTTGTCTGAAAACCCTAAAACATTGAATCTTAGATGGAATTGACATGGTTGAGTGCCATTCTGGTGGGGGCTGGTTACCTTGCTTTGGGTTACTTCATTGGTTCTCAGTACCCCCCTCGTTTCCTCTTCGCACATAAATTATCGACTAAACATAAAGAAGATGCTTCACTTCTCAATGACAGCGACAATAAGAGGAATACTAAGTCCAAACTCAAAGACCCCCTGGAGATTGAACAGCTCGCTGAAATTCTCGATGATTTTAAGATGGTACTCCTCAAAATCCCTTCTTTTTCTCCAAATCCATGTACCTAATCTTAATGGGTTGCTTCAAATACTGTTCCTTTTTTTATGCAGATACTCGTTGTCAGGAATGATCTTAAAATGGGTAAAGGGAAGATTGCTGCTCAATGCAGGTACGTAATGTTTCACAATATTATCTTTGAAACTTTGAATATGCTGAGAGTCTGAGACTTCCTATTAATCTGTTGTCTAGTTTGTGGAACCACACTCACTAACTTAGAAATCCATGTGAACTGATTTATTGCTCTTATTTTGTTTTTCAATCATTTATCATTTATCTTGCTGCTTATCTTTTTATTTTTGTTTCTGTGGACTTCTATTTTTATTTATTTAATGAAAACCTGATCAACAGTTCAAACTCACTACTTTGTTTTTATGTCTTTGTGCAGTCATGCAACGTTAGGTCTCTATAAAAAGATCCTTCGTCGAGCACCAAAAGCTTTGAATAGGTACTTCCATAACCTTGGTTGCACTTGCAGGTTATCTTGCATCCTATAACTTCATTCTCAAGTTTGTCAACGTAACTGTGCAGGTGGGAGATGTCTGCACAGCCTAAGGTGGTTGTCAAAATTGAAAGTGAAGAAGATATGCTGGCTTTGCAAGTGAGTATTGTTTAGGGTCATTTTCTTTGCTACATAAGCTAAGTTTCTTGTGTAATCTTTGAGATTTCTATCGGTTACAAGCCTGCTAAACATTAATAAGTTATTGGTTATAATTGTGATCACGATGAAATTTTATTGGAAACCAATTTACTTTAATTCAATAAGAAAGATATAATTTTGCTTCTCTTTTACTTAATCTTGTAAAGTTCGTGGCGAGATTAGGCTTTAGGATTTGATGCCTTTAAAGTAAAGGGATGAACCTTAGATGAAAAAATGTGGATTTTATAATTATTAATTGAAAAATCAACAGTTAAGATTGTAGTGAAACATATGCAGCTAAACAACGAACTATAAAATTGCTAAGATCTCAATTATTGATTTTTCGCTCAACAGCTATAACTCCACACTTTTTCTCATAAAGTGAGCCACATGAAGTGCTCTGGCAATTTCAAGAGAAAATACGCAAGGCAAGGTCAGCAACTAGGAGTAAAATAGAAAATACATGTCCTTTTTTACATTTGAACTAACAAAAGGAAAAAAAAAAAAAGATTTGGGTCAGTTATTTTACTTATAGATATAGGAACTGCCTAAAGCCTTTTTAGTGAATGTGAATGGATGTAAAGGAGGATAATGAGAGAAGAATTTAGTGTTCACAGAGCAATGTAAGGCTCGAAAGTTTGGGTTCTACCGTGAAAATATTGTTTGTAAAGTGTAAACAATATTTTCACAGTAGAACATGAAACATAGAAAATGTGTTTTTATGCTTACTGGCAGCTGCAAATGTTGTGGCTAACTTTCTGAGAAACACATGGATATGGCAAAGATGTTGTCTAGGATTTGAAGACAAAGTGAGAGCTCTTACATTGTAGCATGCAATTTGGGCTTTGCTTGGTGAATGTGCAGGGAGAGGAAGCGAGGGACTTCATTCAACAGAAAAGTTTGATGTACAAAAATGCTAAATTAAAAAGAAAAAATCCTGTAAATTTATTAGGCTGAATTGTATTTATGAATGTTATAGTTTGTTTATCTCTCTTTTTGAGTGCGTGATTCCTTTATCTAAAGCTGGTTTTGTTTTAGTAAAATTGTTGTTTTAATGTGTTAGGAAAGGGCTAAATCTCTGAAGTTACCTACTCATATCACAATTGATGCTGGGAGAACACAGATTGCACCAAGTGAGTATTTGAAACTTCCCTTAAGTAGTTGCTTATAGATATCCTGTAGTTTTTTTCAAGTATCAACTGGCTTTCAAATTATATAAAATTTTGTAAACTTAATCTTCTTAATGAGAACTTCCAATTCATAAAAAGTTATCAAGTATTAACTGGCTTTCAAACACATACTATATATTTATGAGGTGTTGTATCAGATTGTATTGTATCCAATAGGACCTATACCTGAATTGTATCTGTGAATCATAGAAAGCCATGTACTGCTAGAATAGAAACTAGAGATAGTTTTCCAGCATCCCCCTAAAATGAATGGTTATCCCATGGTCCTTTTTTTAATATTTCATTCTTGCAGCAAAATGTTAGTTCATGCACACTTTCTGCATAGAAGAGTTGCTAAGTTGGTTCTTTTGGACTGTCTGTCTGTCTCTGTCTCTATCCCACCGAGAAATCACAGTTTGATTTAGTGCATGTTTGGTTTTCTGTCCAACTTGTTGTGCACAAAAACCGAGATTAAATCAATGGTCTACAAAACTCATTTTGCAAAAGGAAGGGTCGGGGTCCTTTTGCAAAACTCATTTTGCTGCTAACGTTCGTTTGCGACTGTTACCCAAACATGCTGTTGCACTTACTTGTGTATATTCTATGTTATACATATTCTACTTGTTGTATCTGTATAATATAAATTTTGGTATATATTTAATGCTTATGATAGTTAATTTGCATTGTTTTCTTTTTGTTTTTCTAGATTCCAGAACAGTGATGGCAATTCTTGGTAATTCTCTCCTCCAATGAGTGTATTTTCCAGAACTGTGATTTTTTTGTTTGTTTTCAATTTTAATTACAAAAATACCATTTTCATTTTATTGTCTATTTTCAAAGATTTGTATATGAAATAGGAAAAACAATAAAATGTTTTCATTATTTTCTATTATACAAATAATTGAAAACAGGAAATAAAATGGAAATTAGATTAATTTTTTAATTAAGGGTGAAAACTAAAAATGCAAATAGAAAACATTATATCAAATCAAATTGGTCTTTAACATATTTTCTTCTTATACAGCTAGAAGTAGTTTGATAGAATATGATATTCATGTGCAGGACCTGTTGAAGTGGTAGATGAGGTAACAGGTGGACTGAAACTACTATAGTTTTCTGTCGGATCATCTTGGTGCATTGTTTACCATGAAGCATAACAGATCAAACTAATTATGGGCCCCGTGAAGTTACCATGTTCTTTGTCCACAAAAAGATTTACGATTAATCCTAGTTGATAGTTTGATGATGACGATGATGATGAAAACTTGTCTTTGGAGATCTGGAATCATGTGCAATTCAGTTTGTATGATATCTTACGGTGATTCTAGGCTCTGCCTAAAATTTTTGTTCATGATTGGTTTTGGAAGGTGTATGAATCTTTTAAGCCATCGAAGTAAAACTTGGATATGCTATTCGGAATAAGAAAATGATGGGAATATATTAATACCATTATTCCTTGATTCAAAAAGTTAAAACGACTATTAGATAACCACTTAAAATTATAAACATCTGAGAAAATCTAACTATCCATCCGGTTGTTCGTTTTAGAGTTGTGATGTGATGTCAACTTGGCCATTCTACACTAAAATTCCTTTAGGCTGTATTGGTTTAGAGAGAAAAAGAGTATAATGAATAGTAAAATGACATGCGATTTACGTTTTTATAATTTATTTTAATTTAAATTTTTTTATCACAATTCATTCTCTTTTCATTCTATTGAAAGGACACTTAAGTTTGACCTAGGAAATGAAACTAGATTGTACCAGCGATGGCATGTGGATTAATTTATTTGCTTAAGTGGTTTATTTGGCCTTTTGACCATTAGGGGTATTTTGTTTTTGAAATTTACTAAATGAGGATATTTTTTGAATTATTTATCAACTGGGAGTAAGTCTATGGATGGTTATGACTTCAAGTATGAAGTGACTGATTTTTAGGATTTTTTGTGAATTATTTTATGACTTTTCGTATTTAATTAATTTTTATTTCTTTTTTAAAATTTAAGGAACCAAAGTTGTATAGGACTACACAATTTTAAATTGCTAATAATCTTGCGAATTTAAAGTGAATAATCTTGTTCTTGTGACTTGAATTGTCCTCCAATATTATTAACTAATTTAATTTTTACAATTAATCCTAAGAAAACAATAAAAGCACTTTTATTAATAAACAAAATAATACAAATTATCCACAAACATAAAAATAGAAAGTACACACAATATTAGGGGTCAACTTGTTTATATGGATATTTATTATTATGCTCTTTAGTTCTCCACAGTGAACATTTTTTGAGTTTATTTGAAATTAATTCATCCATTTATTATGTATGCAACTCATGATTGACCTTCCCGATGAGTCTAGTTGCTACTGAGGATTAGGCATAAAATATGGACTATAATATTGAAGTCATTTATCTTCATTTCCAAGAAAATGAAAGTGATGATAATAAACTTTGTAAATGTTTTTTAACATATATACAAGATAAACAAGGTCATTACATTCTAAATTACAAGAGACATATGTTGTAATTACCAACAACAAATCAAGTACAACAAAATGAAATATCACAACACATATCTAAAAGAACTCATTATAGGATATCATCTTGCTGTTAATAATTTTTTTAAAAAATTATGTGCATTATATATTTTTTAATTTAAGTATTTAGTTTACATATTTTTTTTAATTCTCTTGCAAACAATAATTAATAATATTAGAAACATAGAAAACAAATAACTTACGAATAATTAGAAAGAAAAAAAATAAAGGGCATGACTTTGAAGTCCCGAAAAATACACGACTTCAAAATTATAGACAACCACACGATTTTAAATTCGTGATCTTAAAAAAATAAAATTAACTAAAGTCGTAATAATGAATACGACTTTATTTTAAAAAAAATGAAAGTCTCAAAAAATAATACAACTTCAGTATTTGAAGTCTTAACCGTCCATACGATATACCCCCATTTCATAAATAATTCAAAAACTATCAAACCCCGGTTTATTTGCTAAAATTGTTACAAAATTGACATTTGCACCAAGCTTTACAAATCAAGCCTTAGCTCATTGAGCCTTAACCACCTAGTTCCTATAGCTACTACATATCCAAATCTTTTTAGAAGTCAAACGAAAATGTTTAGAAGCCCTTTTGTTCTGAACTTGTTCGGCTGTGGTAATACGTATATGGTTGTTTCCTTGTGTGATAGTAGATCACTCCGTCTTGTCAGGGCCAAACGTGGGAGGTGAATATGCAGCGCCATGCTGAATTTAGAATTCCAAATAGTAATTGTTAAGGTGTGTGTATGATGCGATTGAAGTTGTCATAGGGTAAGTATAGACAAAATGTCGAGGGATATGGTATGGCGGTCATTCCATCATGATTTTGTCATATTTCTTAATGAGATTTGTTGTAGGATGTGACAAATGCTTCTTCCTACATGAAGTCTATGCTCATAAGATCTACTTGATTGACAATGAAGACAACATGATTGATAGTGATTGATGATCAAGCGATGATTATCCTTGAGAATGAGCAAACACTTAGTCGGCATAGAGGAGAGTGAACTAATTGACTTGGCCAAAATTTGAATACATATAAAACCCCTTTAAACATTAATTATGCATTTATGCAAATAAAGACTAAGTATTAATCAAAATTTAAAAAGTTGAAATAAAAGTTTTCTTATATATATTTGCTATCGTTTAGGTCAATTAAAGCCCAAGGAGCCAATCACCAAATGCCAAAATGTATGAGGTAACCATGGTAAAATTTAGAAATGATCACAAATGATACAATAATGACAATGAATTTAGAAAAGATGAGGAAGCTAGGATCAAGAGAGTGCATGCCCAAAAACAGAGATAAGGAATATTCTCCAAGTACCCACCGTTTCAAAGCATTTAATAGCCACCATGAATGACTTGCAATAAGTTAAACGTAATAGAATGTTTCAACTTTCAAGCCGAAACTAGTCATTGGTTTTTCTACATAAAATAATTGCAACATAAATAAAGTTTTACCATAGCTTTTTAGTTGACAAAACCGTGCAACCCAAGCCATTCAGCCATGATTAATCACATGGTTTAGTTACACCTAGCATGATTAAAGTTAACTAAGTTTCCCAACGCAGGTTAATCCTATAAATTCAATAAAAGATGGTTCCATAAGTGAATCAAAAAGCTATCCCACCTTCTTCATTCCTAGTTCACGTGAAGTTTAATAAGAGTGCAGAGAACCTTTGGTGCTGGGTGTATTAACCCATTTAAAAAGTAGAAAGGCATATAAAAGTTCAAACAAACCAAGGCAAGGAAAAGACCTTTTTGGTATAGACCAATATCTTTTATTAGAGTCCATCTTGTTGGAGTTGGATCAAATTGATATGGACAAAAATCATCATTTCAAGTATTTTAACGTAACTATATACATAGAATTAAAATTTAAAATCTCCGGTTAAGTTGTAATTATTCCATGTTAGTTAATTCACGAGTTCGATGATGATGATAATAATAATTTGTTATAAACCTAGCTCCGTGGTCATTTCCTTTTGTGGTTCTAACACTGATTATATTCTGTCAATAAATCACAATAATTAATAGAAATTCTATCATAATTTTTTAAGAAACTTTTAAATTAGCTATTTTATTTTATTTACTAACTAATTACATTTTGCTCCTAACTTTTACATTTCTGATACTAATTTCATTTTCTGCAATTAATTTTTATATGTATTTTTACATCATTTATTAATTCATCACGATTAAATTGTATAATATATAAAGGTCTATCCAATTTTTTGACATAATTGCATTATCTACAGTTGAATCATAAAATTAGGATGATTCAAACTTCAAGGTATAACTCACATCCGTATACAACTTTTTTAGAAGAATACAACACACCAGATCAAATTAGGATGATTCAAAGTATAAGTTGCATCCGAATTCAAAATACATCAAGTGTAATTTCTAAAACTTGAATTTGTCAAAATTAATTTCAGACTGAGATGAGTGTGACGAAACAGATCATGAACACTCCTAATTGTGAATGAATGACATGCGAAAACAATGAGTTGCATGGGTTTGGAAAAAGAAAATTGGAAGTTGAACCAAAAGGAGAGTGTTTAGTGGTGGATGAACAAGTTATATGCTAGTTGGCACAGATCATAGATTTGAATCTTCACTGCTCCAATTGCTTAACACCAAGCTTCAAGATATCCATGGATCTGATCTCGACACGAATGACTTGATTTCGGCCAGACTAGAGAGGTAACCGATCAATCAGAATGCGCGAAAGCTGGCCCAAACATCATGTAACTGCAATATCAAAATAAACAAGTGGTGACTGACTACATAAAATACTGTATTAATATTTAATATTGGGTGAAAATGAGTCTTAAGACTGTGTAAGCCTAACTTTTTAGGTTACTATTTTTTCTAAAAATTAGATACTCTTTCTAACTAACTTCTATAGAAGCTTATCTTCGCAAGTACAAAGTTGCTTTTATTATTAAGCATTTTGGTAAAACTGTGTTTTGACTCATCTTTTCCTTTTAAGTAGTAGAGAAGTCCAAAAAAAAACCCCCCTGCAAACAGTACCTTATACTGTTCATGCAGCTAATATAGAACATTTGTTCCACTTTACAAGTACTAACCTTTTACCGGGCTCTTCTGATTTGGATACGACGCTATATCATAGAGATTACTTATGCAGACACTTCCACATTTTCAGGCTTCAGAAACCACCTTACTTCAAGCACCAACCTCTTCAGCCTCAAGAGATTCTATATGTTTTGCATTGGCTTCACCCACCCTTCTCAACATGTCATTATGCAACTAAAATGCCGGGTTGAGCTCTGCATTACTGCAACAACCATCATACAGATTCTAAACCTTTGTTTAGAGCATGTTATGTCACAATTTAACTGGTGCTCGTATATTCACCCTTCAGCAATGCTTGTAAATTTTGTCTTGGCTTCACCCCTCTCCTCAACATATCATCACGCAATTCAAATGCCTTGTCGAGCTCTCCATTAACACAACAACCATATATTAGCAAGTTATATGCAACCAAATCTGGCTCAAGACCTTTGTTTAACATGGTATCCCATAATTTAACAGCTGCTCCTACATTGCCACTTCTGCAATAGTCATAGATTAAAGTTGAATAGGTAACACAGTCAGGGAAAATACCATTTTCAGTCATTTCAGAAAGAACTTTGGTGGCTTCATGAAATCTACCCAGTTTGCAGAAGCCACGGATAATAATGTTATATGTTACAGTGTTTGCTAAAAGCCCTTTAAGCATTGCATGGTGAAGCCCTATAGCTTCCTTCATATTTCCCTCCTTCGTAAGATTGTCAAGAAAACAGCCGTATGTGATTGAATTGGGAGGGACATTTGCAGCCTGCATTTTTTTAAAAAGAAGACCTGCTCTGTCCATTTCACCTGCCTTGCATAAACCATTCATCAAAGCAGTATAAGTCACAACATTGGGAAAGCATTCCTCAGTAACCATCAAATCCCAGCACTCAAAAGCTTTTTTAAAAGATCCTTCTTTGCTGTATGCGTCAATCATACTTGTATATATTATGTTATCAGGTCTCAATCCCTGATCATGCATACCTTTTAAGAGATCAAAAAACGTTTTCCTGTCTGGCTGCTTTAGAGCACCATCAATAAGAACAGCATGGCAAACCAGATCCATGTTGATTCCTCTTTGAATCATTTCACAAGAAGCACTCAGTGCCTCCATCAATCTTCCTTCCCGGCAATAACCATGTAGAAGTGCACTATAGCACATCTCATTTAGCTTTGCGTTCTGCTTGTGGAGACCATCAATAAAATCTTTAGCTTTAGAAATCCTACCAGTAGAACAAAGGCCACTGATAAGAGGTCTGTAGGTATATGTGTCAGGAACAAGGCCCTTTTGATGCATGTCTTCAAGCAATTCAAAGGCTTTATCAATTTTTCCATCCCTACAATACCCTTCGATCAATACATTATATGTCACCTCTGTTGGCTTAATTTTCCTTTCAACCAATTCATCAAAAAGTTCAGATGCTTCAGCCATCTTATTTGTGCTGCAAAGCCCAGAAATAAGAGCAGTGAAAGTATAAACATTTGGAGTAATCCCTTTCTCAATCATATCGTTATATAGCTTAAATGCTTTTTGCACTTGTAGGTCTTTGCAATACCCACTAATCAATGATGTGAAGGTTATAGCAGTTGGCTCAACCTTTTTATTTCTCATCTCAGTAAACAGAGACTCGGCTGCACTCAAATCCCCAAACTTGCATTGACCATTTATCAAAGAGTTATAGGCATATACAGTTTCTCCTATTCCATCCTGTATCATTCTATCAAAATAAGATATTGCAACATCCAACCTTCCCCTTCTGCAGAAGGAATCAATCAGAATAGAATAAGTAATACCATTGGGACGCAAGTTCATCGACCTCATATTATTATAAAGTGACTCCGCCTTTTCCAAGTCTCCACCTTTACACAAAGAGTTGATTAATGCATTATAAACATATAAATTCGGCACAAAACCAAATCTCCCCACCTTAACTACCAACTCATAAGCATCATCAATCTTTCCCTTCTTTCTCAGCCCATCTACTAACCCCGACACAGCAGCCTCGGATGGAGCAAGCCCCAATTCAACCATTTCATCCATAAGCTGAATTCCAGCCTCAAATTGTTGCACCCTACAAAAACCAAGCACCAATGTACAGTATGTAACCACATCAGCTTTCAAACCCTTTCCCCCCAGCGATCTTTTAACCTCAACCGCTTCCCAAACTCGATCACCCTTGCACAGCCCATGAATCAAGACATTATAAGTCACAATACTAAGATCAAACCCATTAGCTTCCATCCACCGAATCGTCTCCTTAGCTCTAAAAAAATCTTTCAATTCACACATACTCCGAATCACAGCGGAGCAAGTATAAGGATCAGGTCGAACACCCGCATTCACTGACTCATCAAACAATTCCCAAACTGTTATAAACTTTCTAACTTTTAGAAGCCCGTTCAAGAGGGCACTCAGTGTTCTAACTTCAGGCAACAAATTGTTGGCAAACAAGAGTTTCACAGTGACCACAGCATCAAAAACTCTTGAACTCAGCACGTAATTCTGAACCAACAAATCGAAACCCAAAGTGGATGAGAACTTACATCGCTTGTGAGAGTGTAGAAAGTGGGAAAAAACGCATTTTGGGTGGGACCCACGAAGGAGAAGGGTGTGCAAGAGGGAATTCGCGGGCCAGAAGAGCCTGGAGTGAACGAGCGCGTGGACCATGATGGCGAAGGAGGTTGTGGAGTGGTTCATGTTTTTGTGAAGACCGAGAAAGTTGAAGAACCTCAAAGCTAGCTTGGCATCGTCGAGGGTGTTCATCAACACTTGCTCCACGTGATGGGGTCTCAATGTCGATGAAATTGAAGCGTCGTTGAAAGCCACCTTCCAACTCTGCTTTCCTCGGACGATGTCGCAGAGGAGTGACACAAAACGACTGTCGTTTTGGTCGTCCGGTTTGGATGCGGAGAAGTGTCTGTGGAGAATACGGATGGTGGCGGCTGAGGCGGGGACCGCCGTGCGAACATATCCGAGCTTCATTCACCACCGCAACACTACACGCACACGCACCAGATTGGAGTTTGGGTTCTTCTCTTCATAAAATAGTGTTATTGTTAGGCCTCAATTAAAAGAAAAACTGCTTAAATTTATTTTAAAGTAAAAAAAATACAACAACAAGTCAACAACAATAACAAAGTGAAACAAATTTATTCGTGATTTCTAGTGCAATGCACACTGATAAAGAGATAAAGAGATTTCTAGTGCAATGCACACTGAATGTTTGACAAAAGAATACTGGTTTATTCGTTAAAACATATTTATATGATTTTTTTATAGAAAACAAATTTATATGATTATTCAATCACAATTCATTTTACCTAACAAATACATAATTTCCCACTCTTATCTAAGTTATCTTTATCTCATTTTTAAATTAAATTCCTATCATTTTTTTAAAATTAAATTAATTTAAAAGTATTCAAAAATATGATAAGTGTTTCCTGAATATCTTTGATGGTAATAGTATTTCTTACTATAGCTCCTAAAAAAAAGTATTTCTTATGATAGTACTTCCAAAAATATTATTCTCAAAATATAATTTAAACCATAAAACAAACACTGCACAAAAATTTCATTATCTCCTCCCAAGAGCAAAACAATGTACTATTGTTTCTAAATATAAAACTATTTTATTTAATTCACACTCTTTAATAAAATTTATTAATTTAGTTATTAATATTAAATTTATTAAATTTCTTAGACATTAAATTCACACCCTTTATTATTATTTTCCTAAAATTACTCTTAAAATTATTGTGATTCATTCATCAATCTTACTCTTTTCACTTAATTTGCTTTCTACCAAAGTAAAAAATAATAATTATATTCATTTATTATAAAATAATTAAATATAATTTAGTAAAAAAATAATGCAAAAATAACTTCAAAAGAAACTTATAAAAAGGAATGAATAATTTTTTAAAAAAGTCTTTTTATTAAATAACTAGAGATGGTTCCAAACCCCATTAGAAAATAAAATTTGAAATTAAATATTAGTCTAGGTCCACTTGTACTCAGACGAAACCCTTCATCCAGTAAAGGACACGGGTAGTCCTCCTGGGCCTTATTGGGCCCGATTCTCTTGTTGATCTTTCATCCTTGGTGGGCTGAGCTCTAGCTGGGCCCGCTATCAACATGTGGGAGTGGAATGCGATTATTCTGCTGCAGAGCAGTAATGAAGTGTCAAAAATCAAAACCAACATGGCAATATGATATTATGATACATCAATCATTTCACCATTTAATTTTTTAAACACCTGGAGGAGATCTTGATCTTGGATGCATTCATTTCCGGCAATGGAGAAAATACATGACATTGACATAGATGATAACGTGTTTGCTCCAGTTACAATTCATCTTTCTTCGGATATCTTTTTCCTGATCAAATTTCTTGGCAACATCTTCAATTTCCAACATCTCATCCCTCCTAAAAATAGTATATTTTCTCCCGCAGGAGCACCTCTGTGAAGCAATGTCTGAATATATAACAATATAGCCAGAGAAACTATGTTAATAAATTATCATTATGTGTAGCAAATCGTCATGCATTATTATGCTGCATATTAATGAAGAATAATTCATCAACCAATAAGTGCAGCAGAAAAAAAAAATTAATGATATGCTCTAGGAAAGTATTAATGACAAACTCTCCTGGCTTCTGGACAGCCTTGTAAACTTCCAAAGCATTTTGTCCTAATATATTAGGAGGAAACATGGTTCTTTTGTGTCCAATAAGTTGGAAAGCCCCATCCTCTCCATGTTTTGATAAAATTTTATTGCAATACACATGATTTAAGACATTTTCAAATTGAGAAGCCGCATGAGAAGGCACGCCATACCAAATTTTATTTGCACCAGAATGATGATAATTTATGCTGCAAATAAAACAGAAGTTAAAAAAAATTGTTGGACAATGAGAAATAATTAATGATGGAGAAAATGGAGCAGTAGGCTAAATTCTGAGAAATACCCGTTCAAATAGTGATCTTCTACATGCCATGCAAACATGCTAAACAGCATACCGATGTAAAGCATCAGATCAGTTACTCCCTAAAAAGTTTATTCAGTATTATTAGAAGAAAATAAAAATTGATTGCAAGAATTTATTTCTTATTGGAGTTCAAGTGTGAGGTGAAGTCCCATATCGGATAAAAATAAGAAGGTTTAACATCATATAAATGAGGAGAAAACCCTTAAATTTAAATGTTAAGGTTTCGGGTTAAAGTGTGGTGTCAACTTCGCTTATGTGATTGTTAATGATTTATTGATGTAAATCTCCACTAGTCCATAAAATGTGAATGGAAGAACAGCAGGAACAGAGGCAATAATAGGAGAAACAATTTTACATATGCCTGAGAACACAGAAAAGAATTCAGAAGAAAAAAACTTGTTCAATACTAGTCACTGTGCACAAGCATATCCAGTAGTGACTATATTGTGTTGCTTCTAAATACTAGAATTGTGAATAAGGGAAAGAAAGGAAATTTTTCTCTGGCATCTGATAAGTCTAAGTTTATGGCATGTCGTGTGCAGGATATACAAGTATGAACACATTTGTTAACGTGTTACGTTAACTTGTGATTTGTGAAAAATTCTTTCATTTCAAAAAACTTTTATCACATAGACATTTATGACATAACAAATGTAGATGCCTCTGGGGCAATTTTTTGTAGATAGACAAAAGGATCCTCAAACTCCTGCTCTGATGAATGGTATACTAGACACTCTGGAATATCAATGGTCCATTGAAGATCATTCAAATAAAATTTACCCGTTTAACTAGCCTTTGTTTTCCTTGGTATTCCACGTACGGAAAGTTTAGGCACATCCATTTTATTTGGTCTTTCTATACAACTAGAATGAATTACTGGCTTGTGATGCTTCTGTTGCTGTTACATCAGTGATTCATGAGTAGACATTGCAAGGATGATGGAAAAAAATGTGTGGAAGATTGATTTTCAGGGGTGAATGTATGTATCTTAGTCCCTTTTACTCTTGTTCATGGTTTATGTAGTTTTTCTACTTTTCTTTTGGTTTTTATGCGTCCCAAACTATAAACAAATATACACTTTACATAGAATGGCAGTTATAGCAGTTAAGTGTACGTTGTTGTTGTTTTCTTTTTCGCACGTGTTAAGAGTTTTGCAGCCAATCTTATAAACAAATATACACTTTACATTTCACATGGATATAGAAATCACGTAAAAAAATATATGTAATATTAATATATTATGTCAATAAATTGGGTAAAGCCAATCTTATATCATAATTTATTAAGTTTTAATCAGATAGAGTTCACAAAATTAACTCTATCAAAGTTTTAGTATATTTTGATAGATTAAAAAAAGAAAAATTTTAAATTAAAAAAAAATGTAAATCTTACAAAATTTTATTTTTCATTTCACTCATTTTTTATCATCCTTTGTTTCTATCAAATGGGCTCTTAAGCCGAATGAGGATATAAGCAAATTCTTCCCAAAACATTGATCTTTGTTAGAGTTTCCCAAAGTAATCAACTTTTTTTTTTCTCATTTGGAGTGATTTGCAAGAACTTCCAACAACTCAATCATGTTACAAGGGGACTAATACGCAAATAATATGACTTTGACAGTTTGACCTACAAACAGGTTTCAAAGGTGTTGGATCAACCTATCTTTTATCATACATCAACGGTTTGATTTTCATGAAACCATTGTTGAACCATGGTCCTGGGTGTAGCATATTATAGTTTATAAGCACAATTAAAAGGGCACAAACAAATGCAGAACGGAACCCTAGCTAGCGAGGAGAGGTAGTTTGTGTTGGTGTTTGGAGTGTGAGGCAATGACGCGACCTTTCAGTGTGAAAGGGGGGCGGAAGCGAAAGCACGCCGAACCCAAATACGACGCCCAAGACGAAGAAGAAGAAGGAACGCAACCAAAGAAAGCTGTGGTGGAGGTGGAGCACCACCAAGAAGAAGAAGAACCACCAGCACCAGCACCAGAGGATGATGGATTGAGCGGTATCCCAATTGCGCCCAGTGCCAACAACACTAACAAACCCAACGTCATTTTCATTCTCGAAAAAGCTTCTTTGGAAGTCGCCAAAGTCGGCAAGGTACTCCTACTCCTCTCTTCTACTATTTCTCATTCTCCCTTTCCCTTCCCAAATTATAACTTTCAATCATTATTTCTTTTTCTTTCTTTCTTATTACTTATGGTCACTCTGCAGACATATCAGCTCTTAAACTCCGACGACCATGCCAATTTCCTCCGCAAAAATAACAAGAATCCCGGAGATTACAGACCTGACATTACTCATCAGGTAACACCATCACTCTCTAATCTTAATTTATGCAGTTAATAAAATATCTTATTTTTTGTCGAATGGTGTTTTTGTTGTTTTCAGTCCCTTCTATCAATTTTGGATAGCCCACTAAATAAAGCTGGGAGATTGCGATCAGTGTACATAAGGACTGAAAAAGGTGTTCTTATAGAGGTTAAGCCCTTTGTTCGTATTCCAAGAACATTCAAACGCTTTGCTGGTGTCATGTGTATGTCGAATTTGTCAGCCATTTCACTTTCTCTGTGAGGAAAATTAATAAGCTCTCACTTTTTTGCTCATAAACTTGACTGCTATCCTGTAGTGGAACTGCTTCAAAAGTTGAGCATATCTGCTGCTGGCAAGCGCGAGAAACTTCTCCGAACCATCAAAAACCCTGTCACACAGTATTTGCCTATCAACTCACGAAAAATAGGTGCGTTGTGGTTTTGTAGATGATTTCATGGCTACACGATTGTTTTGAAGGGGTTTGTTTCATTTGTTTCCTTGTTTCTTGTGCTATTGGAAGGATTCCTGAATCCTAATGTTCACATCTGTGTTTATCTTCTCTTATAATAATTTCTTTTATCAATATATTCAAAATTATAGAGGTGATTGTTTCCTTTGAATGTCAGGTCTATCATATAGTTCAGAAAAGCTTGTAGATATGGATGACTACGTATCAACTGTTACCAGCAATATGGACCTTGTCTTTGTGGTACTCTTTCTAGTTCAACTTTTAATTTCTCTGCCTATAGTCTCAGTAAGTAGAGGTTAATATATTCTAATTTCAGGTAGGAGCAATGGCCCATGGGAAGATTGAGACAGATTATACAGAAGATTATGTAGCGAGTACGTTTATCCATACTTGCTTTTTTTATGTACTCTCTTCTCAGTAATTTTATACATACTCATGATTGTCACTTTTGGCTCCGTTGATTTCCTTTTTGTTCTGTCTTCTGTCTTTTAGCTGTGCATTAGCTGATTTCCCTATGCATCAACTTTGTGCTTGTGTTTTTTGGGACCTGATACTTTTTAATTTTTAATTTTGTTGTCATTATTGAATATTAGAGGTTTTTGATTGATGTTTATATTTGTCTGATCAAATTTCAAAACAATGAATGGAGAGTTTCATGAAAATTTGCAAAAACTTAAACTGGTTATGGCACCGTATCTCCATTCATCTGGCTTCCTCTGTGTAACTTTAACTACCAAATGCAGGTTTATGAACAATAGCCAAGGTTGTACTAGACTAGCTTTGATAATATTGGCAAATACTAAATTACTAATTCACGGATCTGCTCATCCTAGCATAGCTGTATCCCACTTTGGTTCCTTTATTACATTTTTGAATAATACTAAATAGCTACCTCTTTATAATGGAACAGTGGCCAAAGTGCCACATTTAAAAAAAAAATCCCAGAATGCCACGGATCAAATAAAATTTGCCAAAATGCCACACGACCTAGTTTGTTGGCCACATAAGCGAAGTCGATGGGCTGACATGGCGTTGAATGATTGGAAGACCAATTTCGCTATACAAATAAGCGAATTACGTATGACACGTGGCCAGCTTTCAAAATTGTGTATAAATTTCAAACGACCATAACTTTTGATTGGAACGTCTGATTGAGGCGAAATCGGTGGCCAAACACTCGAAATTGAGTGAAGCCCTGGACAAATTCCCGAAGGAGATTTGGTCAAATATTTTTTCCAAAAAACACCTCTATGTGCCTCAAAATTACGATTTAGGATTCAATCATCCAAAAATTTCAAAATTGTCTACTTTTTTAATTATTTAATTAGTTAATTTAATGTAATTTTATATTTTGTTAATTACTTCTCTCAATTACAATCATTTTGACATAAAGTATGTCTCCATCGAACATTTCAGTCAAAAGTTATGGTCGTTCGAAGTTTATACACAATTTTGAAAGTTTTCATGTGTCATACGTAATTCGCTTCTCTGTATAACGAAATTGGTCTTCCAATCATTCAACACCACGTCAGTCCATGAACTTCGCTTATGTGGTCAGTGAACTAAGTCGCGTGGCATTTTGACAAATTTTATTTAATCCGTGGCATTCTGGGATTTTTTTTTATTTTAAATGTGGCACTTTGGCCACTGTTCCCTTTATAATAGGATGGTCACATACAGAACCAAAGTGGGATGTTTTCTTCCAAGCCAAACATTACTGTCTTTCGCATTAACAGAGCTCATGTTTAAATTGAGCTGAATTTATGGATAAGGAACTAAAAGTAGAAAGATTTTGAATGGGATGGGTAGAATTGTGTTGCTCATAATTTTTTTTACGTTTTTCTATGATTTTCACAATAATTTTTTTCCCTCTTAATTCTTTAACTAAGGGCAGTGGTTAGCAAGACCCTTTTCATTTACCCTAAAATTTTTTGTCAAAACTAGTAGAATGCTACCTCAGATAATTGTTTACTTAACATGCACCAGTCAGGATATGTTCTATTTCTTACGTCATTGTGGTTCCTGATTGCAGTCTCGGGGTACCCTCTAAGTGCTGCTTATTGTATTACAAGGATTACTGGCGCCCTTGAGAGAAAGTGGAAGATTTTGTGATTTAACACCAACTTCAGTTCATGCCTGAGACGATTTAGTAATTCGAGTTCCATAGTCAATTTATGTAATATCAGGGATGGGGCCTTGCCTAGCAGTGATCTAGGAAATACAATATTTGTTGATTTTTTCTGAGGCATTGATGTCCTGGACCAGAGCGATGTTTCAATGTAGTACTTGAATTAAATATGGTTAATATATTAACTTGTTAAAGGATGCTTATAGAATCTAAATGTTGCTTACTGCGCTGAGATACGTTGTTTGAGATACTTTTTTTCCTGGTTCAAACCATTGTTTCGTTTAAGTAAAATTTGATGGCAGAACTTGCTCATACGTAGGGTGAGTTTGGAAATTCGTTCACCAACTTTGAACAACTAATAAATAAATTTTAATTTAAAAGTAAATCTGAAGCTTAAAATGTTATGAAATTGTTAAATTTAAAACTTTTATTTTTAATTTCAACGTTGAAGAATTTTTTGTTATGAAAAGGCTCTATATACTAGTTAACTAACTTAATCACTCATAGTCATAAGATGGCTACTTCTTGAAAAGATAACAATTTTTTCTTTCTTTTTTTTGTGAAGGGCAAGATACCTAGTTAACAACAAACTCACCGGTTTCTCTCCTAGAAACAATTTTGTATTCATTAACATTGTTGTAAGCTGAAATTCTTGTCTCTTGTGAAACTTTTGAACTTTCGCTTTTATTGAATTAAAATCTTAAAAGAAAGAAAACTTGATTATATTATTAAATTAATCCTTTTAGTTTTAACTATATTCAAACTGTCATTTAATTATAAATTGTTATTGATATATATGAATTTTTTTAAAAATTATCATAAAAAATAATAAATTTATATATATAATGAGTTATGATTAGATTACGGTAAATAAATTTTTAAAATTATTAATCATATTAATTCTAAACTAACAAAAAGATTTGATTAAAGTAAATTTTAAAAAGTAAAAAGCTAAATAAAAACTTTTTTAAAAATAAACGATGAAATCCTTAAATTAAATTAAAGCTAAAAAAATAAAATAAAGGACTAACAAAATAATTTAGCCAATAAAAGATTAAGATAACAAAAATATTCAGTTGATTGTTTCAATTATAAGCGTGAAAGCCCATTTTCGAGGAAGCCGAAACCGAACAAACAAGAAAACGAAGAGGCTTGAGAAAAATATAAACAAACAAAGAATCAGACGTGGTTTGTCTTGTTTGAGATCGGAGAGAAAATTGAATTGCGTGAGTGAAAGTTACATCAACCCCTTACGCGCAAACCAATTCCAATTCCCTTTGCAAGCAATCTCAGAGAGCTGATTCACATAATCCCTTTCTCTGCTGCTAATTGGAATCGGCATGGTCCAACCGGCGCCGGCGATGACTCAGTTCCTCAATTCCGTCCTGTCCCAGCGAGGCCCCTCCGCCGTCCCCTACTCCGAGGACACAAAGTGGCTGATCCGCCAGCACCTCGTGGCCCTCACCACCGCCTTCCCTTCCCTCGAGCCCAAAACGGCGTCGTTCACCCACAACGACGGCCGTTCCGTCAACCTCCTCCAGGCCGACGGCACCATCCCCATGACATTCCAAGGCGTCACCTACAACATCCCCGTCGTCATCTGGCTCATGGAGTCCTACCCTCGCCACCCGCCCTGCGTCTACGTCAATCCCACGCGCGACATGATCATCAAGCGCCCTCATCCTCACGTTAACCCTTCTGGCTTGGTTTCCGTCCCTTACTTGCAGAATTGGACTTAACCTAGTTCCAACCTCGTCGATCTTATTCTCAATCTCAGCCTCCACTTCGGCCGCGACCCTCCTCTTTACTCCCAACGCAGACCTAACCCTAACATTAACCCCAACCCCAACCCTAATCCCACTCCTCATCCCCATCCTCCTCCCAATTACGGAAACTCTTCTCCCTCTAATTTATCGTCATCTTCATCTGGATATCCCCACGCCCATGCCCACCCTCCTCCAAGGACATACCCTCCTTCCCCTTACCCTGCTTCTTCTTCTAGGGTTCAGTCCACTGAGGATCCTTCTGAGGTTTTCAAGCGCAACGCGATTAACAAGCTTGTGGAGATGGTTCATGGCGACGTTGCCGCTTTGAGGAAGACCAGAGAAGGTGAAATGGAGGGGCTGTTTAGTTTGCAGGGCGTGCTGAAACAGCGCGAGGAGAGTCTCAACAAGGGTGTGAAGGAGATGCAGGTGGAGATGGAGGCTTTGGAGCAGCAGTTACAGATGGTGTTGATGAATACAGATGTTTTGGAGGGGTGGTTGAGGGACAATCAGGGGAAGAAGATGGCCGGTTTGGAGAATCCCGAGGACGCTTTTGAGTGTGCGGATGTGCTCTCCAAGCAGATGCTTGACTGTACTGCTGCTGATTTGGCGATTGAGGACACGCTTTACGCGTTGGATAAGGCGCTTCAGGTTGGGGCTGTGCCATTTGATCAGTACTTGAGGAGCGTGAGGGCGCTGTCCAGGGAGCAGTTCTTTCACCGCGCCACTGCCGCCAAAGTTAGGGCTGCTCAGTTGCAGGCTCAGGTTGCCAATATGGCTGCTCGGAATCAGCATTATGGTAGCTGAGGCTCGCACCAGCGCCATGTGGTTTGGTTTGTGGCTTGTTCAGATGATTAATTGTTTCTTCACTTTGAGTCTGTGCTTCGAGTCAATAGCATGAATTGGTCACCCTTATAATTACAGCCTTCAACAGCTTTTGAAATTGTTAATCAGGGGCTGTATCATTGTTCTTATACTAACTTAATAATATCATTTTCTTGAAAATTTTGGTTTGAGGGTTTGTTAGCTCCAGCTGCTTCTTTTTTTTTTTTTTTTATAATTTTATTGTTTAGGAGTATACATGCTTATGGATCATAGATTTTCCACCCTGCTTATGGATCATAGATTGTTCCACCTGTATTTTAAAACAAAGGATATTACCATGGACATATTTTTTTTGTTTTCTAATTTTCTATTATTGTCTTGGCCTGGCATGTTTCATCTTGTTTACTGTTTATATACAATAGCCAAATATCAAGATTGTTTCTAAAAAATTATTACATGAGAAGTGTTTGAGAAGAATTATACAGTTTGGTTCCATGTGTAATTTGTATTTGACAAAATATCTGTTTAGTTGTGTTGTTACCGTCAGGATGGGACATAATGTGTTCTCCCATCATGTGTTGCTAGTCTTTCTTTTCTTCTATTCCATAATAAATTAATAAATGGAAGAACGGAATAAAAGATTGTTCAGTGGCGTAGACTAGTGCTATGATTCATATAAATGCAAATTATTTTTTAAAAAAAATCAGGGGATCAAATTAAAACTAAAAAAAATTAAAAGATCAAATTGAATTAATTTTATAAATTAGAGGATAAAATTGAAAAAAAAATAGATGACAAAATTGAATCTAAAAAATAAATTAGAGAATTAAAAAACTAATTTAACTCATGATTATAAGGAGTATGTGTTTCCAATTTGTTCACCTAGAGTAATATTCTTTGAGATTTAAAGGGGTTGAAAGATGATATACTCCATCTCAACTAAGTTCTCTCTATATACAAGAATAAGGATTCAAAACTTGCCCACTTAACTAATAAAGATAAATGCATTTGTTATTTGTTATTATTTTTTCATAATAAAAGAAAATTTATTAAATAAACCATGACCTCCAAAAGTTTGAAGAATGAAAATTGAATATAATAAGGTATTAAGTAATGAAGTTTTGCCTGTAAAAAAGAACTAACGAAATTTTGATGAAAACAAAACCAACAGAAGAAACACTCATAAAAAGCCACAAAAACAAAGTTAAAAAAGAAAAAAAAAAGTTAAGATAAAACGTTGAATATCAAAGTTGAAGATTAACAATATAGTATAAACTTTTCCTACCTTAACTCCTACATGTGTAATATATGACTTTTTTTTCCTAACGGAATCAAAAGCATATATGACGTTTTTAACAATTCACAGCACACGGTTGAAACAATTTAGTTAAATACAGTTAAATACTTGGTTATGACTTTTCTTTTGTGTCCTATATATATTTCACATACGAAATATTTTTTACACCAAAAAATAAACGTTTTTATCCTTTTGATAAATAATTTAAATGTTTCATTAGATTGGTAGGTTTGAAAATCACTTACACTTACAATTATTAAGAGAGAGAAAATACGGATAAAAAAAGTTATCAAGGGGAAAAAAAAAGATTCATTGTTTTACTGATTACAAAAATATAATATGCATAGTAATTAAATTTTAAAATAAAAACTATTATTCTTGTTATATATTCGTTAGAAAACCATGTAAAATGCCGAGAGAAGAGAACAATGGTATCCCAGCATATAACAGCAACTTTAACTCTTGTTCCATAGAAAACCCCATTAACTCGATGCTTTGAAACAAAACTAAAGAAGAAATGCTGAGACAAGTGTTGCGACAATGTTACTCACTTCATCGTCCCACAGTGCCGCGGCTTTATCGGAGAAGGCTTTCTTCTTCTTCTTCTTCAGAGTCCACTGCCGCTACAATCTCCATCGACCGTTCTTCCCTTTACAATCCACCTGGTACTCTCTTCAACTTTCCTTCATTTCTTTGCTTATTCAAACTCTCCCACTCAACTTCTTTCTCTTGTGCCAGAGCATTCCTTCTACCCCACTTCTGATTCCGAGCTCGTCAAACACCTCAAAGGCATAATTAAGGTTCTATTCTATCTATTCAATTCAATTTCCACATCATAAAAATTGGGTTTTTACCACTTGGGTCTCACCGTTTTTATTTTATGTTACTCATTATTATCAGTTTCGTGGAGGCCCTATTTCGCTAGGTGAGTACATGTCCGAGGTTTTGACAAATCCTAAAGCTGGGTATTACATCAATCGAGATGTTTTTGGAGCAGAAGGTGATTTTATCACCTCACCTGAAGTTAGCCAGATGTTCGGTGAGGTGAGGTGAAGTGAATTATCTATTTATTTAATTATGTCTGTTGTTGGGGGGGCATGAACTAGAGTTAAAGCTTGTCAATGACATAAGGATTCAAATTTCTAACACCTTGTTGTTTATTTAAACTTAGATGGTTGGTGTCTGGGTGATGTGTCTTTGGGAGCAAATGGGCCAACCACAAGGAGTAAATCTAGTTGAGCTTGGCCCGGGACGAGGAACTCTCATGGCCGATCTCCTTCGCGTATGATATGCTTTTATGCTTGAATTTCTGTTTAAACCTTTTTTCTTTTTTTACATTCTCAATTGCATATAGACAAGGCACCATATCATTGTTACAAGGGAACATAGTTTTTAATTTCTTATAGGGTGCTTCGAAGTTTAAGAACTTCATTGAGTCATTGCATGTGCACTTGGTGGAGTGTAGTCCAGCACTACAGAAGCTTCAGCACCAGAACTTGAAATGCATTGATGAAGAGAATGCTGGTCAAGATACTGATATAAGAACTGTCAGGTCTTCGTTTGGAACTCCTGTATCATGGCATGCTACACTGGAGCAGGTTCCTTCAGGATGTGTGTAATGCTTTTCCAAAATATGATGTGCAACTTTGTATATGAAATTCTAAATTTGTTCTCTGTTCTGTGTTACTATAAAATATCTTATTGGACTATATTCAAATAATGCCCTGACCAAGTTATTGCTTTTGCTGTGCTCCAGTGCCAACAATTATTATTGCACATGAGTTCTTCGATGCCCTACCAGTCCATCAGTTTCAGGTTATAGAATGCTTGTGCTATTAAGCTGAATTAAAAACTAAGAACATCTATCAAGCTACACAATTAAGTTATGAAATTTGAAATTCTGCAATTTTTTGCTTTCAATTTTTTCCTTCAGCATTTTTTCATCCTCTGCTATGTTTATTATTATATTTTCAATTTTGGTGGCACTTCATTGAGTTAGTCCAATCCAACTACTGTGTCTTTGCTATAATGCTATCTTACTGGTTGGTCGTCAAGGGGCTGAATAAAATGTAAGAGATAAGTTTGAACATCAACTGTTGCCTCATTCTTGCTTAAACAATTCCAAATTTCCAATAGCTTCAATGAGTTTGAGCTTGGCAAACATCGTAGTTTTAGTTCCTTAATGTCCTCTACAATAAAAGTCATGTCATACTATAATTTATAGAAGCGCTGAAAAAAAATGAAATCCAACTTCTCTGTTAAATCCTGCCTTTTCTATATTGCTCTTGGTGTTACTTTTCTGTGAAACGTGATTTCTTTTCCTGGGCTCTGCAGAAAGCATCTCGTGGCTGGTGTGAGAAAATGGTTGATGTGGCAGAGGATTCATTGTAAGTATTGTAATGTAACCTACTCTTTGAAATTTAATTTCTTCTGGGTTTAGTGTATTTATACTTCTTACATATCTTGGATAGGTTTCATTTTGTTCTTTCTCCACAGCCTACACCTGCTACTCTCCATCTATTAAAGCGGTGCAAGTGGGCTGCACCTGAGGAAATTGCAGAACTCAATCAAATTGAAGTTTGCCCTCAAGCCATGGAGTTGACTCAGACCATTGTCGACAGGATAAGTTCTGATGGTGGTGGAGCTCTAATCATTGACTATGGCTTGAATGGAGTAATCTCGGACAGTCTTCAGGTCTAGCATCTTTCCCATCTTATTCTTAAAAGTCTCGCTTTCTAGTTTTACTGTCTTCTGTATCCCAAGTGTAGTATCCTATATCCTACTTTTTGTCTTGTATTATAATACCCTGGGAATATTAGCATAAGCAACACATGTTAAGTTTCTAATAAAATTTAATAAACATAATGACAATAAATCAGAATCTCTCTCTTGGAGCATGCCTTATGATTGGAATGGAGATATCCATAGGGGGGTCCAAGGAGAGAAAAGCTCAAATGAAGACACACGAGCACAAAAGATGGTGTGTTTGAGAGGAGGGATAAGAAAGGAAAAGGAAAAAGAGGGGAGGCTGAGATGTATTGTTAATTACTGATTTGGGGGAAAAATACACTACTATGGGGAGAAATATGAATGGAATGGAGCGTAGGGGAGAAATTTGATAGGAACTTTGGGTATTATAGGGTGCCTAAGTCCGACATCGAATAATATGGGATGATTGGTGAAGTACTTAAGTGGTTTGGTTCTTTCCCCTAACAGTTAGCTTTTAGGGGAGGGTTCCCATAGTGCTTGGGTGCTTATCACAGTTATGCAATTTGTTAGTGTGCTGTTCAGGATCTGAGTTTTTCTTGCCTTGGGTTTCTATCAGTGGAGGATTCTAGCCACCTCAGGATCTGTCTTTTCTTCTACTATCCTTGCTTGTTTATTTGTGATCAATGCTGCCAGTGGAATCTGTTGTAGTACTGTGCCATGGGGAACTGTTAGATGTGTTACTATAAATAATTGTCATCCTAAAGATTAAATTACATACTCTTTATATTGGTAATTGTTATGGACTTCTTGGTTACAGTACCATGTAAAGTCTAATATCTGAGTAAATCTTTTAATTTTCCTTCCTCGTGCTTTCTTTTATGGTGTATGTGTTTATGCAGGCAATTCGGAAACACAAGTTTGTCAACCTTCTAGACAATCCTGGATCAGCTGATCTCAGTGCATATGTTGACTTTGCTTCCATTAGGCATTCCGCGGAGGAAGCTTCAGGTGTGTTTATAAATGCTTGTAGTTGTTACAAACAATATGTTGAGTAGAATCAGACCTCAGAAGTATATATATTAGCTCAAAACGCAAAGATTAGTTTTTGACTAATTTAATGATTATATATATGCAGGAGAAGTGTTTGTTCATGGACCAATTACTCAATCTGAATTTCTCGGTTTGCTTGGAATAAATTTTCGTGTTGAGGCACTCCTCCGAAACTGCACGGAGGAACAGGCTGAATCTTTGAGGACAGGATACTGGCGTCTTGTAGGTGATGGTGAAGCTCCCTTTTGGGAAGGATCTGATGAAGATGTTCCCATTGGTATGGGTACTCGCTACAAGGCAATGGCTATTGTTAACAAGAAGCAGGGTGTTCCAGTTCCTTTTCAATAAACCAAAGCTTATTCAAATTAAAATGTCGAACCAATTAGTGTGCCAGGATTGAACTTTCCCCAAACAATGGTTGGTTTTCGGGTGCAATCAATGGTTGGCACTTCTAATTGCTACAATTTTTTCTTCTTTTATTTATTTGTTTATGGATCATTGTTCAATGTAGCGTTTTGGTTTACCCTGTATTGTAAGATTTACACTATATAACGTTCTCGTTACAGTATTTTTTGAGGAATGTTCTCGCATCAATTTTAATAATACGATCATTACGAAAAGTTAGAATAGAATCTTCATACTATGTCAACAGAGTGGCTGCTTCCTCGCCTTAAGCCTATTATTAGTTGTATATATTTACTATTTAGAAAGAAAGTAGGAAGGAATTTTATGGCTTGGATAAATGGAAATTTCAAGGAAGTAAAATTCAGTTTGCAGGCTTACTTAAACAATTTCATGAGCCGATCAATGCGAGGGGGAAAGTGTGTCCCAATTTTTATTTTATTTTTTTTGTTTTAATATTTAAAAAGTTAAATTATTTTTTATAAACATTAAAAAACAAAAATGTTTTTTAAGGAAAAATATATAATAAAAACATCAAATCTTTTAAGTTATTTTTTTAAATTAGTATAAGAAGTTTTTAAAATATTTATTTTATTTTGAGGACGAAACGATAAAGTTGTGTCTTGATAATTTGTTGGTCATGGATTCAAATTTGAAAACAGTCTTATATATATCTCTTTACGTATGTAAAAGTAAGATTGTGTACAGTCTTACGTATATCTCTTTACATATGTAAAAGTAAGATTGTGTACAATATTTCTCTTTTTTATCTGCACATAGAGTAGAGCCTAGGAGTAAGTAGTTATCTTTTTTTAAGAAGTTTTTAAAATATTTATTTTATTTCTTTTCTATTAATAAAAAAATCGGTCTGTTTCTTCATTTTTTTATTCAAATTAATCCATTTAATACATCATTTTATTTCTATTCTTATCCTTTCAATCTGTATAATCTTCTACTCTTAATTTATTTCCTCCAAAGTGAACATTATTTATAGTCGTCTATTGTATTGTAAGTTAGATTGAAAGTAGATTTTCTAAACATGCAGAAAACCCCAAATTTAACAAGTGGCTGTTGACTGATAACTTGTATATGTAATAACCAGTAATGATTTTAATCTTTATAGTCATGCAAGCTTTGTGCAGTTTCTGAGAAACCTTTGTGTATAAAGCACTACTCTCCTTAGCTTTGTGTAGCTAGGATTTCAGAACTAAGTCCCAAAGCAGAGAGTTAAGCTCGATAGTGCAAAATGACAAGTATAAACGAGGAGACTTAAACCAAGAAATTGAATAGCTTATCAGTTCCTACAAAATCCACTACAAAGCAATGTCCATAAACAACATTCAACACATGAACATTAATATGGAGCATAGCCATCACTAACTAAACATCATAGTTCACACAGATGAAGTAGTTAATCCAGGTATTTGGGATAATGCATGCTGACAAGTTCAGCTAGTAGTTAAGAGTACCATATTTCCAATTTCAGTAATTTAAAACCCTTCTTCACCCCATTTCAACAAACACCTCAGATGCATTAAAAAAATAATATAAAAATAAGAACTCATATTTCCTCATTACAAATAAAATATTGAAATCCAGACAAAATGGAAATGAAATTACAGTGTACTAGTGAACTCAACTACAAAAAAAGAAGAAGCAGAACATATATGCTGCTGCTAAATAGTGTTTAAGCAATGGTAACCTTGGCACCAGCTTCTTCGAGTTGCTTCTTCGCATCTTCAGCTTCGTCCTTTGAAATCCCTTCCTTGAACTTCTTCGGCAACCCTTCGATCAACTCCTTCGCCTCCTTCAGCGCCAGGTTCGTCAATGCCCTCACCGCCTTAATAACCGCGATTCGAGCGTTGCTCGGCACCTCCTCGATCACCACGTCGAACTCCGTCTTCTCCTCCACCACCGCCGGCGCGTCCGCCACGGCGCCGCCGGCACCAGCGGCGACTGCCACGGGGGCGAACGCTGCCGCGGAGACGCCGAGCTTGTCCTGGAGGAAGTCGACGAGGTTCTTGGCCTCCTCGAGCGTGAGTCCGGCGATTTCGTCGCCGAGCTTGGTGATTTTCTCCGGCGCCTCGACGGCGGAGACGACGACACGGGCGCGGCGCGTGGTGGTGGTGTGGTGGGAGAGATTGGGGAATTGGAGGGAGGAGGGTTTGGCGGAGAGGTGCGTAGGGTAAGAAGAGGAGGGTGTAGGATAAGATACGGTGCGGAGGGTGAGGGTTGTTAGAGTTGTTGAGGCCATTTTGTGAAGAAAGGTTTTTGCTGGTTTGGGATTTGAGGGAGGGAGAGAAGGAAAGTGAAGCGAAGAAGTGAACTGAAGGATGAAGATAGGATAAGGGGATTATGAAGGGGTTGGTTATGGGATGGGTTGAGGTTAGTATTACCATATTACCCTCCAATTGTATCTGTAAAGCAAGTTACAGATTCTGCCATTCTGGTGAGTGTAAAGGGGGAAATTGGAAAATGCAGCTTGTGGATAAATTGTTGGAAAGGAAACTATTTTATTTATTCACCATTTTACCTACATGAAAAAAACACAGAACTGGTAAATGTGTTTTATTTTATGAAAATTTATTAAAATTTGGTAATTGACTTGTCAGTAAAAAAAGGTTATTTTTAAATATAATTCAAAACTCAATTTGATAATTATCTGGTCAGTAAAAAAAATCATATCGAACTCACTTATAAAGCTAATGTAGAACATCAATTATATAGAAAAATTAAAAAAGATTAAATCCAAAACGGGTGCAATTTATCTCATATTTTAAAGGAGTTTATTATATACTCATGAGCATTTTATGAAATGCAAAATATATTTTTGTTAATTTTTTTAAATTACTTTTAAAAAATTAAACATTTTTTATATTTTGTTTAAGTAAATATTTTTTATTAAAAAAAATTATTTAGACTTCTTATTATGTATCTAGATACTAGGATTATAAATGAATCGAGTTGATCGAGTTCAACTAATATTGATTTTTGAATAAGTATTAACATGATTCAAAGCTCAATTTGAGAAATATATCAAAGACTATATTAAGATGATGTCTAACGGTAAACTTTAGTGTATCTAGAAAATTATATATAGAAGTTACAAAATTATTTTTACTTCCTCTTATCATAGTTTGTTTAAATCTAAATAAATTAAACTAAGTTCATATTCAAATTGTGCAAGGACATATTTTTTAGTTAATTTATAAGTTAACTAGTACGAAATATAACAAATTGTGATTTAAAAAGATAAAATTATATGATCAATGAAGGTTGTCAGTCTTAATGATGAACTTTTATCTTCGTGTTTATGTACAAGGTTAAGATAAACATATTATCTTCGCGTTTAAGTACAAGGTTTGAAGAAGAAGAAGAACCTATTAGAAAGTATAATTTATGGTCACATTTCTATATCTGACTTTGTCCTCACTTGACTGGTAATATATTCAATGGCATACACTATATGACTCGTCGTTGATTGGAAAGACATTGATGGGTCATATGTAAGGTATCATACTATCGCATAACGGTGATAATGTACATCTCTCTTGTAGACTTTGAGGCTTTGTTTGGGAGTTAGGAGGGGAAGAGAAGGAAAGAGATTTAAGGAGAAAGGAGGGGAAGGAAAGGGAGGAAAACGAGGAAAATTCATTGCTCCTTATTTGGAAGTTAAAATATATTAAGAGAGGGAAATGAAGAGTTAATAAGATATTTTTACAATTTTACCCTTGAATTGTGATTCAGTGCTTTATATTTTAGTGTTTTATTAACACTGGCTAGTGCATCAAATCCAAAGAGCTGCTAAGCGAGGAAAGAAATGGATCTCGCATTGTTCTATAAAATGAGAATCTACAAAAATCCTATGAAGGGCAGTCCTAGGCCGAGTTAGCTACTAACTACAAAGACGGAATTACCCGTTAGCTCCTTAGAAGGGAATCCACTTAGCTACGATATCCATTCTTTATTACCCTGATGGTTTAGCAGAGGAAAGAAATACCCTAACAAATTGTTAGCATGAATGCCTATAAGGAATATGACTCATACCTCTCCTTATCAGTCGAGCCACTTCATACCTGTTATTCACAAATCAATCAGTCGAAGACTATGCTCATTGGGATTCCCCTTCCTACTAAGTTGAACAACTGAAAGAGGGATCTCTTTATGACGGAATACCCAAGGATAGTAATTTTATTAACACTGGCTGGGGTAGGATAGTAATTTTATTATTTTTCCTTCTAAAAATCCCCCAAATTGGTGAACAACAATTTTTAGGCTTTGGAGGATTTCATAGGAGTTTTAAAAATCCTTAAATCTTTTTCCTCAAAAATTAAAACTCACAAATAAAAAGATATCACCACCTAAACCTTTCCCTTTCCTCCCTTTTCCTCTAAAATTCTTCTCCCAAACAAAGCCTGAGTCGACATGATACCCACAATAACTTCTTCTTATCACAAGTTGGTGGTCATTATCCATGCTATAAATGGTAAGTATGTCATGTCCCTTAGAAAGAAAAAACTTCATGTATCCCATCACTATGATGTATTGAGCATATTTTAAATGATGTTTGAATGCTAAGCGAACTTACATTAGTTATTTTTATTCCATATGCTATATGAGACTGCTTGTAACTTTTGTAGGTGCCAACAAGTCAATTGGTAAAAAATATAATGATCTGTGATTTAAAAAGATAAAATTGTATGATCATTCAAGGTTGTTGAGGTTAACGATAAACTTATTACCCTATATCTTCATGTTTAAGCAGAAGGAGAAGAATATGTTAGAAATATAATCTATGATCACATTCCTAGACCTCACTTTGTCCTCACTTGACTAGTAATATATTTGATGGTCATACAAAATTTGTTTTTTTGAAATTAGTTCCTAAAAGTGTTAGAATTTTAACATTTATTACATAAAAAAAATATGAAAAGGGATGGAGTGTCTACCCTATTTCGTTCCTTTCTTGTGGACAAATCATTGACTAAAAGTTGCAAATCAATCCACAATCCCACATTATTAGTATGTTAATTTTTCAAAATTACATCAAATCATCTCCAATACTATCTTGGATCTACTAAGCAATTATATGATCCAAAGCACTCTATTTTAATATATAATAAATAGTAGGGCTAACTATCTTTTTAAATTTCTAAACTTTTTACTTTTAATCCCTACTTTATATTTTAACTTATTTGAACTTGTGCTCCTTTTTTAACATTTTAAATTTTAATTTTCAAATAACATTAATTAATGACATAAAAATTAATTTATAACATCATACTAGTAGATGAAGAATTAAAAAGACAATTCACCATATAAAAAAATAGATGTAATTATTCTATCATATTATTTGATAATATGATAAATCATTGAACGAACAATTTTTTTGTTGCATCATTAGATAAAGTTGTTATTTAAACACAGAAACTAAAATTGGTTATAAAAGGTTTAAGAAATTTGAGTTAACAAAGTCTATTAACATTCAACACTACACGACAATTAACATAGATCATAGCCATCACTAATTAAACATCACAGCCTATAGATGAAGTATTATTACTCCAGGTATTAGAGATTGTGGTGACAAGCTCAGCAAGTAGTGAAAGCCAATGAAATATTAGAGTCCATGTTACAATGGTTAATTTAATAAATTGCAGTGCAGGGTAAGTAAGCAAAGCAACTCAGTAGCGGTACTTGGTAGAGTAATCTTTGGGAGAAATGACTAGACCACGTCCCTTCCTTGCACCACGGTACACTGTTTCGACAATATCAATGAACTCTTGCTTGTCTTTGAGTGCCCAATTGATCTTATTGTTGTTTCCAGTTCCAAGGTCTATCATAATATGCTTGTTCCTGAAAAAGAACATAACGGTGCACGGGTCATACAACTCGTACATAGTGTTGAAACCCGGTACCTCAGTGATATCCACAAGATAGATCACTGCGAAGTTTTTTATCTTTTCAGCAACCGATGCCAGCACTTCATCCATCTGATTTCAACCCAAATTAATTAGTTAATCAGCTAGGCCATTGTGCAATATTGCATCGTTGAGTCAAGTAGTTAGTTAAGTTGCAAATCATGTGGACAACGAAGACAGTAGTAATATGAGAGACAGAGTGACATTAAACAAACGTACCAAATCACAATGGAAGTTTCTCATACGGCTATACATACGATTGGATTTTGTAGCATCATGGTTATGAAATTTAAAAGTATACGTTAACTTATGTGACATAGACAAAAAAACCTGAAAGGGGGGTGGGGTGTCTACCTTATTTGACATAAAAGGCTCTGTGTTCAGCAATTCAATTGGCATTATTGTATTGAATCCTTCAAAACATATGTAGAGTAGAGATGATGATTTTCATTAATTCAATGACAAGCAAGGAGAATTGTAGTGAAGAGAGAGAGAGAAAGAGAGAAATACTAATACTATATATACTATAGTATACCTGCATGCAGGTGTCATCCCAATCATGGCCGAAGCGAATAACAACAACTCGTTCCTCTTCGGAGAGAATAGCCTGATCGACGGCCCATCCAGAGTGTAAATGAGGTAGCAAGTATGACATAATTCCTTCCCTCAAATTAATCTGATTCTAATCTAATCTAATATTCTCTCTAATCTCTATAGTCCCTCTATTCTATTGTACAACAACAATCCACATGTAATATATTTATATGAAGGAGCAAACCGAAGTGTCTAGAAACACCCCGTATTTTCTCTCGAAAAAAAAGAAAAGGTACCTTATTCTACGCGTCCACATAAGGCCCAACATTACACACTTCAATCAACCATCACAATTATACCCCCTTCTTTAAAAATAAATTTTCGTCAGATGAAATTAATTTGGAAACTAAATCAGCGAATGAATTTTATATTTGATTAATAAAATACATATTCTGTATATAATTTCTATCATTCAAAAATTAGTCTAAATAATCTTTTATTATGTAATACGGTAATTGGTGTTTAAAGGTGTTGATATCGTATTTTCACGTACAGGGTAAATTATAATAATTTTTTTGTAGACCGGCCAACATCTAGTTTTCATATATTGGTAGTTTTAGAACCGCCACTAAATTGTTTTTAAAAGCAAGAACACAAATTTGTTCTTTGAAATAATGAGCAGATTATATAAAACTGTAATCAAATCTCAAATAAAAATCTGAAAACAAATCTCAAATGCAAATCATATTCCAAATCCAAAAAAAAGGAAGAGTAGCAAGAGGAGCAACAATCTGAAACCTTAACATTCAAAGTATTGTGTTCTCCTTTATTTCTCACCACTCTCACTATATGTACTACATAGTTTTCAATGGCTTGGAGAAGCTTCTTCTAGATCTAGTAGCCTCATTCCAAGCCATAGCGGGAATAATTAAGCGACACCAAGCTAGCATTGGCGTGCTACACGGTGAAGGGCACACACGACTCTCACTATCTTTACTTCAAAGCTATGAAGAGCACAATGGACAATGTGAGGCCCATCAGTGTGTTGTTTCCGAATCACAACGTGTTTGTGCTACTTCTTGATGTCAATCTCATGGGAAACACTGAATCTTATGAACGTCATGTGGGATTTTTTGATTCTAGGTTAGAGTTCTTAGTTTTCGTGTGTTCTGGTTTAAAGAACATGAAGAAAGAGACTAGGAATTTGAGTTTTTTGTTTATAATAATTCACAACTCCTTTTTTAATTTAAAAATTTACAATAATAATAATAACAATTTTTAATCACAGCTTTATTTAATGAAGTTTATTAGATTACTACGAGAGCAACATTTGTACCAAGTTTTAACACCCTTAACTTCAATTTGGATGAAAGGATCTAATTGAACCATTTAATAATCATCAGAGAATCAAATGAAACATTAAAAATAAATTAGAGGACCAAAACAATAATTTAACCTAAAAACAAAGACGTAATACCTGCATGCTTGTGGAACAATCTCTTAGGAACGTTTAGTGCAAGAAAAAAAACAACCCATGCCCAAAAATTATAATTCGTGGAGATGAATAAATCTATTTAATTAATTATAATTATTCTTAGAAATATAAGTTTTGAGAACAAAAAAATAAGGTGATAATTTTACTAGTTAGATTCTAGTATATTCATCCCCATGCGTAGCACAATCTTATATTCATCCTCGTACATTTAAAAATCCATACTATTTGGTGAACAAATTATGTTCCCCTTAAAACAATTAAGCATAGGTTAGCACAAACGAAGAGCACTATAACATTTTGTTGTCAACTGGCGGACACACGTCTATCATAGTTGACACACATTGAGTCAAATCCCATAAATTTCTAAGAAAAGCGACGAAATGTTTAATAAGCTAACCAAAAATAGCCATGACTTGATCCCAGTTAACAGGCAACGTGCACAAATATATCTAATGCTCATGAAACCATGCAAAAAGAAATCTCTTATTTTACAGCCAAATTTATTGAATTTATCAAAGTATACATTTCAACTAACAGCACGTCCAAAGCAACAGACACTTCAAATTCTGTTCTTCCTGTTCTTGGAGCTCATGCCTGCCAAGAAATCAAAACATTTGTTACTCATCAATAATCATTGCATAAATTCTTCTCTGAACAATTTTTCCCCCAGTTCATTTTTGTAGAAACTTCTGGCTTTAGACATTTTTCTGAATCTCAATCCCAGTTCTCAAAATGTTGTATATATACTAAATCGATACAAGTTAACAACCACTTGTAAATGTAAAAATGGAGAGAGCAAAGATAAAACTTAAGAGTGTGTTTCATGAAATATTTCCTGTTTACATTCACTAATTTCATTTCCTGGAAATCATTACCACGTTAAATTTTCATATTTTTAGAAACATAGCCTGCATTTATCATTATTTCCATTTCCTATGCGTTTTCTTTCTTACACAAATTCAAATAAGTTCCTTTCTTCTGACTTACTATGTTCTTTCTCCACCCTTCTTTCAACCATCATTTTCAAATTAAGAACCCCAAATTCAAAACACACCATCACCTTGACATACTATCAATTCAAACAAACTATAGTGATTCTGCCTCCAACAGCAGAAACCGAGAGCCACCCAAACAGCTTTGAAGCTTATCAAGTAAAAACAGGCATTGCTTTACAACTTTCAAGTCTTATGGGCAAGTGGCTTATGTGCAAAGAGGCATGTACTAAATAGCCATTATTTAGCTAGCATTTAGGAAAAAGAAAATCATGATTGCATTGTTGTTTTGACACCATGATTTTAAACTTAACCAACTGCAGAAGTTTATGGGCAAAGGGTACTGCTCTTCATAGAGCTCAGTTGGCCTTAAAAATGAGAAATGAATACTCGATCTTCTTTGGTAGGCCATGTGAATTGCAGTGAGAATGGAGGCTCAAAGAAGAAGTGATGTGAAATACTCAATTTTCCGTATCAGATTAGAGAAAACAGTTTTTTTTTTTTTTAAAGACTTCACTTTAAAAAAAATTGTCACATCAAGAGGCTTATTATGATATATTGATGATAAATACAAAAAATGCCAATACAATTTTTTGGGAACAAAATAGCTACTATTAGATAAGCAATTATGTAATGTATGCCCAGAACAAAGTGTGAATGAATCCTAATCTCCCAAGTAGTTACTAGGCTCAGCAAGTATTCATACTTCTGCCAAGGGTATAATTTAAATCGAATACAAGGTTGGGGATCATCTTGGGGAACTCTACCCCATACAATAATAGCCCAATTTGAAATGACATCTTGTGGTTTCTGAGATGCATCAGTTGTAAAATACAGACATTGCAATACCGAAAATGCATAAATAAGAAACAAGGAGGAATGAGGTAGTTGAAAATTTAATTTGCAGGGAGTAGAGATAAAAAATGGTAATGTGAAATACCTAAGGAATGCTTAATGGCCCTTGCCATGATCATCGTGATGACCCTCCCAAGGATGCCTCCAGCCCTAGAAAATATAGAAAATGAAAAAAAAAAAAAAAAAAAAAACGCTATTGTTAACAGAATAGAACAGAACAGGGGTGGGTGAAACAAATTGAATCAGACAGAGTGTGTGTTACCAATACAACTGGACCGTCTTGCTTTGCCCTGTAGAATACCCAAAACCTGGAACAACAAACAAATCAATATATCATAGAATCCATGAAATTAGGGCAAAAGAGATTAGGAGTGGAGTGGAAACTGACCACATGACCGCGCACAAACCCTTGCCGGTGATAGTGTGCCAGCGCTTTGGGTGATGAACGGTAACACCTTTGTAGGTTGTGCCGTGACCGTGACCTCCTCCCATCACGATTCTCTTCTCGACTCGCAGATCAAATGAACCAACCCTCGCCTCCACCCACAACAGATCCCTATTTCATATCCCCTCTTTACCCCTTTCTTCTTCAATTTTTCCTTTTCAATTTCACAAAATTTATTAACAATTATATTTTAAAACTTAAGAAATTAAATTGGTTAAAAAAAAACAATTCAATGACAAAATTTAAGAAATTAAAATGACTTTTAAACTTTTCATCTCAAACATAAAAATTAATAATTTATTTTAATATCTTTGAAATTAAAAACCAATGTTGAGTCAAACACTCAAAACTCAAAAGTATGTCTATTATTACTCTAACATGCTTATTATTACTCTGTTTAAACTTAAATAGTATTAATAAACATATATTGTGTAAGTTTTACATTATCGATTAACCCAGAAATTATTATTATTATAAATTTTAAGATAATTATAATAAAATAATAAATTTATCATAATCAAATAATATAACATGCAAAAAAATTACAATTTAAATATATATATTGTTTAATCTTTAAATAAATATATATATATATATATATATTTATAGAAATATCATTTACTCCATTTTATTAAATTAATAATAAGGGTATGATTTTTAAGAAAATATATCTTAATGAAACAACTAGCAATTGATTTATAATACTGTTTATCCGTACGAATCAAACACAAAATTTAAAAAAGTATATATCATTTAGGCATCTTAACCGAATTACACATACTTAATAATTGAGATTAATTGTACATATTTTTTAACATAAATTAAAATTTATAAAGTAAATACAAAATGATGATTTAATTTATTATGTAAATATTATAATATTAACAATTTTTAATCAATAAGAAAAATTATATGTTAAAGATTATATTATTAACATTTTTCAACAAGAGAGAAAGACGTCAATTTGGTTTACTGAAAAAAATAATCTAAAAACAAAAAATTAAATCAGGTATTTTTTTTTCTTTGGTAATTTCAAAGTAAATTACCCTGTTCATGATTACAAAGATTTGGTTTAGACGGTGAATTTATACATTCTTATTTTAAAAAATTAGAAATAGATTCCAAATTGATTGATTGAATAATCATTAATTTTTAATAATAAAAAATGTGGCATATTATATATAAGCAGTAGAGAGAAAACGTGATTCAGGTCAATTAATTTGGATAACCATTTATTTTAATATTAATAGAATGTCGAGTTTTACATAGAGTGAGACTGCATTAGTGAATTTAAATAAAAATATATTTGATTATATATTATGAAATTGATATTTAAAAAAACTAATTCTATTAATTTAATTTAGAATCAAATACATAACCCTACTCAACTCAAACGGGATAACATTCAATTAAAGATATTAGTCATCTATACCAAAATAATAAACGAATCTTCTTTTTCTCAATACAATAAACAAACTTCTTGACAAATATTTAGATTTTTTTTCTGTTATATTGTTATACATACAATTTTTTTTAACTTAATTGCCCTTCAGGACATCATTTAATATTTTTTAAGAAAGGACGTAATTTACTTCAATGTGGTGCTTAATTGTAATTTGTTTATGGTTTGTCTTAGTGAATCATTTATATATTGATAGATAATTTAGATGCGTAGAATCTTTTATAATTTGGTGAATCTTTAATACTTAATTCATCTAAACTTTTTTATGTATATAAAAATAACTAATTTGTAATTTATATCATTTACATTTGTTTTAGTAATGGTTTGCTAAATAAAATGAGATTCTTGTTTGACTTGTTAGATTATTAATAAGGTTTTCACATTTAAGCCACATTCGAATTTACATTTTTAAAGGAGTTCAATCTTTATTAATTGGACCAACCATTATTAGTCTATGTTGCATTTTATTGTGTTATATTCTTTAATAATTTTGCATTTGTATTATAACAAAAATAATATTAAATCAACCTGTATATTTAAGAAAGTTTCTTATTAAAAAATGTTAAAATATTTTTAACTAACTATTTAAATAAATATTTTATTTATCAACATATGTGATACAATAACTTTGTATACATATGATTCCATGCTAATTCTAGTGTGCTAGGTACGCTATCATGCATAAATTATTTTAAACCATTGGATATAACAATTAAATAATTAAGGGTGTAAATCTAGAGGTTGTACCATATAACACAAAGCATGTCATAATATTTTTTTTCTAATTGATAATTTTTTATAGCAAAGCTCTCTCCCTCTATCTTTCAATTTCTCTATCTTCTTTTTTAGATTCGTTCCACCATAGCCTTTTCCTTCGCACTCTCCTTTGCTTCGACAATGTCGCTGAGAACGTTCATCACCACCATGTTCATGACCTATCCTATGTGTCATCCAACCACGTGCCCTCCATGATGGTTTCGATTTCGAGGAAGGGTGGGAGTAGACGGGGAGGACATCGTTTTTGGATCATCTTCTCCTCGCGATGGTCACAAATTTGGTCATGACAATTGCACTAGCAACGTTGTGAGCGAGTGCTAGGAAACAAAGAAGAAAGGGGAGAGAGAGTGATAGACAAAGAATAGGTTGATATAGTACAAAGCGACCAGAAAGGATTGCGATGATGGCTCATGAAGTTTTTCGACGACAAATGTTTTCCCCCCTTTTTTCCCTCTATTTCTTGTCTCTTTATTTGCATACTGTTATGTTAATTTTCTTTTTAGCAAATGGTGACATCGAGAATGAGTTGATTTTTTTTTTTTACATATGCAAAGTTATAAATTTTTTACTCAAAACAAAAACATTGAACCCTAAAAAATCAATGTTGTTTTTAGTTGCTATGATTTCTTACTTTCTCAAAGTCTACACACTACACAATTTGTAATTCCTTTCACATTCTGTTTTTTTTTTCTTGAATAAAAATTGGATTTTGATTGTCAAATAAAGTGGAAGAATTTTGATTTTCAGAGTAAGTAAATGTGAAAATGTATAGAAGGTTGAAAAAGGGAGAGAAAGATTACATAAAAGATAAAGGAAAAGACTATGATGAGAGAAAAAATAATAAAAATGCATTTATCAAGTGCCATAAAAGTATAAAAATAAAAACAGCAATTGCAGTCGACAGTGAAAAAGAAAAAAAGAAAAAGAAAGTGACCTATATTCACAAAATAGAAACATGTGTAAGTGTGATCGGTGGCTGGACAGTTTTTAGAATAATATATAGATAATAAGAAAATAGAACTCCTCTAAAAAAATAAGAAAATAGAACAAGTGGGCTTTTTGAAACCCAGAAACAAGAAATATCCATTCTTATTGTGAAACAAACTTCAAAATGATAAATTTAAAATAAAAAAAAGAACTAATTAAATTGGTTGAGATGGTAATTTCTTATTTGCTAGGAAGTGTCGAACCAACTGCAGAGCTTGCTTGGGAGTGAAAGTAGGAACTTGATGACCAGCACCTCGTATGGTAACAAAAGTAAGTCCATCGTAAGCAATGGTCCATCCTCCCACCTGTCAAAAAATGTTTCTTCAATCATAATAAGTTTAAACTAAATTTGGAATACATATATATTTTAATAAGACACAGATTCAGCCTATATTATATATGGATTAATGAAAAATAAAATGAAGAAATCTCAAAATGTGATTTTTACCTGCTTGCTGGTATACCAGGGAGTCCATTCTTCAACGATCCGAAGCCCCAACTTTCTAAGAGTGTATCTTGTTGAAGTCACGGGAATTCTTCCATCGGTATCTCCACTTTACAAAGAAAGGACTAAAGTAAATTAGTATATGAAGAATTAAATAGATAAATATAGAACAGAAACAAAGAATAGTACTTTTTTTACAATACTGAACATATAACTAGCCATCACTGGTTAAATTTGAACTTTCGAGTTCCACAAATTGAATTAGCTAGTTAAAATCAATTAGTAGTGTATGTGTACCTGTAAACCCAAATGCGAATACCACCAGCAATAAGCTTCTTGATGACAGGAAGCATGGACTGTGGTGAGTCATTCCAAAATGTGATATTATCGCTAAGGACAAGAACAAGATCAGATAGACAACATCAATACATATTTTATTTTTGATTATCTACCTATCACCTAGGTGATAATGATAAATATAACAAGAGTTAAGGTTGGTTTCGTGATATTTTCAATGTGTAATGTTAACCTAAAACTGAAGTTTTTTTTATTGGTAAGAATGGAAGATATTATCAAGGATTTATAATAATTCATGCACTCTATTCAATAAATTAAGGTCCTTTTAACACCTAAAAATGAAGTTAATGGATCACATAAATGTGGTAATTAGAAAAGAAAAACAAGAAAAAGAAAAGTTGGAGCAAAACCTGCAATGAGTCCATGGATATGGAATTTTGGTGACATTGGCATGTAATGCCTTTTGGACTTCTGGCCTATTTAGATACACTTCAGTATAACCGGATGCACAAGGATCATATCCAGCTGGTTTTCTGTGCCACCCATTCTGTTCAAATCAAAATGGTCAACATCATGATCTAGTCTAGGACTAATACTTAAAATATAACATCAACTATAGAACTAAACGAATAATTTAACCTTTCTTCTTGATATTATATTCATTACTTGACTAGTTAATGTGGAATTTTACTAAGACAGGAGAAATTAAGCTCACAATTTTGGAAAAAGTTTGAGGGGCTCTGCCTCTGAGGACATGGGCTAATTTCTTTATGGTGTTGCCGTTGTTGCTGAAACACTTGTGAGTGTACAAGCTATACATATCAATAATGCTATACACAGCGAAGTACTTATTGAGTTCCACATTGCACTCATTTGTTTGATTTTGAATTGGATGGCTGAAATCGCATATGGTTTTAATGTTATGGTATACTACATCAGATATCACAGCATGATTCCACGCGTAATCTATCATACCCTTTTGATCTGTTTCGTCGTCCAACAATGCATTTCCAATCTGCACAACCAATGTCATTGTTTGTGTCAAATTATTAATATTGGTTTCATGTTGTTTCTTTAGGACTTATATTGTTGGTTTATTGTATCTGGACCTTGTTTTTTTACCTATCTTACATGAACACAGGTATGATATCGATATCCACTGTAGATATGGATAAGAAATATGTCAATTTTTAATAAACTAAAACTATGAATATGCTAATATAATTCTTAAATAATAAATATAAAATATAAAGTATTAATGGATTGCTATAAAAATATTTATGATACAAGAAATTAACTAATTTTAATTTTTTTTGTTATCTTAATCCTCCATTCATCTGAAAGAGAAAATTCTTATTAATTCGAAATTTGACTGAAAATAAATAAAATCTTATCAATAATTATTTTTTACAAGAATAGAACTTGAGTAATATTCAAATAATTCAACCTTAACTTCATCACATTAAATATTTGTGTCCAATTAATTAGTTACTCCAATATGATATCTTACAACTAAGAAAAATAACAGAAAAAGTTATAACAGAGACAAAAAATTCTATAAAGTTATCTGAAAATTATCAATGTTCTGTAAAAAAAAAAATTAAGGCATACTTAACAATACTCCAAATTGCTAATAATCTTGTTAAAGTCATATAATCAAGTGGTGTACAACTTTTTTTTTTAAAAAAAAAAGAATTATTGTTATGCAACCTCAATGTGTACCTGTACAAGTATAATAGATAAATTGAGTGCTTCAGAGTCGACGAGAGAATTTTACCATGAATCCTTTGAAGTTAATGTAGTCTTTCTTGGCATGATTGCGATTATTATCGAAAATGAGCTCTGAAAGTTGCGGAACATAGTGCCCTGAAATGTCAAAACAAATCATATTTATTATAAAATTGAGAAATTATGGCCCAAATTATATAATATTATCGTATATACCTTTCGCAAAGAAATGTATGGTGTTTTGTAACATATCTAGATACATACCTGCATAGCTTTCACCGGCAATGTAGAATTTATTTGATCTGAATTGTGGAAATCTTCTAAACCATTTGACGATAAAGGTGTGTGAATCTTTTCCTGATGTTGACAAATAAGTGCCATCAATAAATCACACTTAGTAAAAGCAAGATAAAAAAAAGAGTACAAATATTTAGATAACAACAACATTTAACGTTACCAGTAATGGTGTCACCAAGCTCACTTATATCACTGCTGGTGTTAGTGTAGGAGAACCCCACTCCAACAGGGGATTCCAAAAACAAAAGATTGGCAGCTGTAGAAATAGAAATCATATTGGTTAAGGATCATTGCTTTTTCTAGCATAGTATTTGTAAAAACATATATTGATGTTTATCATACAAAAATATTAGAGAGTTAAAAAAACTACAACCATGCTGATAAAGGTTTTAGTTTTTCTGTCTTGAATGAACACATTTACCAAATTCACAAATCAACTTTTGGTATGTGGTAAAAAATTACGGGCTATCAATCTAAATTCACCAACCTTTATTCCAAGAATAAGGGTTCAACTTTAGCTTTGGTTGGCTGCTGTCCTGAGGAAAGAAGGGTCCTAGCTCCTCTGCTTCTCCATAACCAATTGAGGAACAACCAGGGCCTGAAAAAGTTCATGCATTTTCTTCATATTAATTACAGTAATGAACATTTGTGTCACAATCAATCATCAATTCGTATTGCTAATTGATTTCTATTATTTGTTTAATGTTTAAACTTAGTGCTTAATTAATAATATTAGAAAACATGCATTGGACATACCAGGTTACTTAAATCCTCTCCTATTAGTTATTTGAATATCAGAAAAAAAATATTTAAAACAAAAGACATGATTAACTAATCGTAATTATTAAATTTTAAAAAAATGATAATATATATACAGACGCGCACACATGTAGAATAAAAATTAAATTAAAAATTATATTTACTCTTATATTATAAATAGAATACAAAATTAAATATTAATTACACATTTGGTCTATCAGATATTATAATTTTATAATTTCAGTGTCTCGTATTTTAATTGTGTCAGTTTTGTCTATTATGTAACTAAATGTACCACTTTCGTCCTTCAAATTCCAATTATGAAAATTGAGTTCTTCATGTATTTACAATTGTATGATTTTAGTCAATTATATATATACATATATATATATATATTAACAAAAAATAATATTGCTTTATTAAACAATGATATTAAAATCACACAATTATGATACCTAAAGTACTCAGTTTGATGAATTGAAACCTGTGAGACTATAACCTCACAATTAAAACTTGGAGATTAAAAGTTACACAATTACATGCAGTTTGTGCTACAACAATTTTTCCAGTCAAATTAAGTTCTTACATAGTTTTGTTTTTGTCACTCTTAGTATTAATCAATCAAGCTAGCTAGGAGAAAAAGGCAACAGTTGAAAGAGATAAACACGAGAGCGAATACTAAATAATTAAAAATGATTGCATATATGAGGAGCTGAGTTAGTAAATTAAGTACCTCCATTGAGCCATAGGAGAACAGGTTTGTGTTTTGGTTTGTGAGTGGCCTCGATGAACCAATAGAAAAGTGCTCTTCCATGAGTTTCATTGACAGTGATATAACCAGAATATTGTTTGAACTTCACCGGAGGCTGCCCAGGTAATCCATGCACTCTGTCAGCTTGTTGCTCTGACACACCTAAAGCTTCTTTGGTCAAACAAACAAGAAGCAGAAGATGTAGAAGAAGAAAATTGGAAATAACTGAAGCCATAACTGATATTATATCTATCCCTTAATTTCTCTCTCTCGACTCAGGTGTGGGGTGCTTTGGTTTAAATAAATAATGAATAGACTTGAAAAAACAGGGAAGAGTCAGGTGCATTGCAGGTTGCCAGGTTCTGTTGCTCTATCTCTACAACTATTCCTCAAAGCCACGGAGGAACAATGACATGCATGAACAATTTCACTCATCTAAAATGAGTAAGAGCAACAGAACCTGGCAAATTAATATATGCATGATTTCACTCATCTAAAAATTTGTTATATTTTCCATCAAAGCATGCATGTATTAATGTTCAAATTAATATATTCATGATTTTATTACTTTTTTTTTACAGAAGATTTTATTACTTTCTATGTAATAGTCATTATTAATTTTGTATTAATATTTTTTTCTTTCCTTTTGGTCTTTGAAAAAAAAAATATTGTGTATTTCGCCTCTAGTGCCATCATGTTGGTTCTATTAAGTAGTTTTTGAAATTTTTGAATTTTTTTTAGAGTTGTACGTTGGATTTTTTATATCACAACTACTAATATGTTAATTTAGTAAAACCCATGTAACGACAGAGACAAAATTCAAAATAAAAAGTTCCGGGGACAAAAAGTCAAGAAAAAAAATTATCAGAGATTAAATGTAAAGTCCAAAAAATATTTTTCAAGTCTATTTAATATTAATATATGATGATTGTTATATTATTTAATACACTGATATATTTTCTTATTGTATAGATTTATTTATTTATTTATATGTATTGTCTTGGATACCTCTTTCACAAAAAATTCAAACATTGATTCACCGTGTTATAGGATACCAGCCCCTTTCATTATACTCAACTCTCTTAGGTTATTTTATAGTTTTCATCATTATTTACATAAATATTTAATTAAAAATAATATAGTTTCTTATAATTTTAAAACTAACTGAGATTTATCTATATATTTTTTTATACCGATATATCATTTGATTTTAAAGAATAATGCTTGAATCTCTTAACTAAAGTATTGAGTTCGAGTACTTTAAATAGAAAAATATGATTGAAAATAGAGATTCTACTAGGTGGTCAATCAATACTTTGCATTAATATCATAATAAAAAAATCTCAATTTTAAATTAAATAACATTTAATACTTTATTTTATATATTTTATACTTAACAGGAATTTGTGTTTAGTTAGGAAAATACGTTGATTTTTTATTTTATTTTTTCAGGTTCTTTTTTTAGGGTTTGGTTCTTTTCTTAGACTTCAGGTGTTATAATAGATATTTTTACATAATTAGTAATTAAATGTTTTTTTAAAATATATGAA
>PYAF01004289.1:932598-945407 GCA_007407185.1 Glycine tomentella | reverse complement strand
TATATATTTAAATTGGTGTTTCAATTAACTTATAACTTATTAGCTCCTAGCTTTTTTTTTCCATTTCTATTCGGGCTAATTTACTTGAATCTATTTTCATCTCCTTAAAAATATTCTAAACACTATAAATATTTGATTAAATTATTATTTTTTGGGTGAAAAAGATAAATCATATCAAACAAAAAATACGATGTTTGCTTAAATTTATATTAATTTTATTTAATTTTAAAATTAATTAAAATATTTAAGTTATAGAGTAAGATTAGTAATCCAATGCACAATATGAAAAAAATGAATATATTACTAAATAATAAAAAAATCGTTTAAAAAAATTAAATTTATAAGCACTAAAATCAATAAAATTTTCTTAAAAAAATTTAAAAGAAAAATTTGTCATATTTGTTGGTATTATTGACATATTTAAACCTAAATATAATAAAATATCATTCCTTGAAACACCAATTTAAATATATATTAAAAGAATTTTTTATTAGTTAAAGAATTTTACTTATTAAAAAATAGGATCATTAAATAAAATTTGAGACTCATACTTTTTGTCTAAAAAAACAGACTCAAATATATTTTAAAAAGTTACATGAATGTTATGAAATAAAAAGAACAATAGTATTTTAAATAAAAAAAAAAAAAAAGAGCGATTATGTCATGACGGGGACATAAAATGGCTAGTTTGACCACAGGAATATTTGGATATGGTGCATTGAAAATTGCAATAAACACTAGTACTATTATTCTGCGTTTCCCGCCATTTCCCGCGAAAACAAGCGAGTGAAAACCCCAATTTAATTTCCACAGTAACATAGATCGTGCAATGCGAGAGTAGCGAATCGTGATTGCAGAGAAAAAAAATGAAGGAAACAGGAGCAGGAACCGCAACAGGGTGTTACAAGTGCGGCAAACCTGGTCACTGGTCACGAGATTGCCCTTTCTCCGCTCCCAATCCAAACCCTAACTCTAACACCGCCACCACTCCCAATCCCAATACTCCAAATCCTTCTTCGTCTTCTTTCAAGCCCAGATCCGCCACCGAAAAGCCCAAGAAGCTCCCCCGAACAAAACCCAAACTCACACCGGAGCTTCTTCTCTCCGACGATGGCCTCGGTTACGTCCTCCGCTATTTCCCTCGCGAGTTCAAATACCGTGGTCGCGGCCACGAGGTAATTATTCACTTTCTTATTCTTTTAATTTAACATACGGCGTCTAATGTTCGTCACCGTTTGTGTTTTTAATTTCACTCACAATAATAACTATTTATTCGTAACTTTTTCCTCTCTACGTTAAGCATCCTTTGATTTGTTTTATGATGCGTGTGCTTGCTTTGTGTTAGGTTCGTGATTTGGGTAATCTGCTTCGGTTGTACACCGAATGGCACTCTCGCTTGCTCCCTTATTACTCTTTCAATCAGTTTGTTCACAAAGTAGAGAAAGTTGCTGCTACAAGGCGTGTAAAGGTACGTACTCTTTCTCCTCACTTGTCTATTTCTTTAGTGTTACATATTGGCATGCAACTATGCATAAACAAATATAAATCAAGTATGATAGTGGATATTGTCACGCTGTTAGGTTAGGTGTCTGTGTCCTGCCTACGCTGTCTTATTACTCCCTCCTTTTGGAAAATTAATTAACTTTAATCAACCTGGTTATTAAATTGTACATAATTATCATGTGAATTTCAGATGATTAAGCAGCTATTAATTTGAGATCACACAATGGGTATTTTTGGGACAATACGTAACCTGCAAAACAAAGGTATACCAAAGTGAAACCTTAATTTTGTTTTAGTGATTGAAGAGAACAGCTGCAAAAGCCCATTGCGACCAAAGCCTATCAAAAGGAACAAATCATCATGTACTTGCTTAGAAGTAGTTTGTTGATGCTAAATATGTGCATATTAGCTATAGTCGTACATAGAGGATGAAAATTCTTCAATCTTTGAACCCAACATCTATGTTTCTAGAACAGTTTGTCATAAAAAGATTTTCAGTCAATTGTTTTCGAATTCAGTTGATACATACATGATTTAAGAATATGAAGTTCTCCATTTCTTCTGCTGTTTCTTTTAATATGATGTCTCTCCTTATGTGCTTGTATTTGTTGAGAGGCTGTGTCTGATGCCTTGTACTTGCATTGGATGAATTATGCATGCATACTTCCAGTCTTTTACTCTACAAAAATGGATTCTTAGTGACTATTTGCTAACCTTTTTTTTCCTGCACTCTGACCAGACCTGCCTTAGAGAATTGAGAGAAAGAGTTGCAAGTGGTGGAGATCCAACAAAACTGCGTGAACCACCTGTTGTGCATGACATTCCATCTGATGAGCACGGTATCTACTTTATACTTTGCTTTTTGCTTGCTACCAAGTTCTCAAGATACAGTAGTCTCGTTGGTTTTAAGTTTTTACCTATTGTTCTAATGGATCTGTGATTACAAATTAATTACATAGAACATCCAATGTATTGCATGCTATTTTCAGTTAGGATCAATAATCAACTCAAATAGTTGATGGTGTTCAAAGTATGGTTAATGAGGACTGCATATTGACTTAGCCACCTCTTTATTTAGTTCAAAAATATTTTTAACTACAAATTCCTTCAAGTATATGTATATATCTCTTAATTGTTAAATTGCACAAGAGGTAGGATCTTATGATTGATAATTTGATCCTTGTAGCAAATTGACCAATTCTAGGTATGATCTTAATTTTGACAAACTTCCCCAGGACTAATTTCAAGCAGGGTAACCGTCTGATTCAATAGAATTCACTTGAACATTGCTATGATGATTGACTATAATTAATTAGGTTTTATTTATTTACATCCTTATGAATCTTTTCTATATCCTTACTTTAGGATTTGCTGTATCTGCCGAAGATGGGGGAGCAACTCATCAAGAGGCAGATGTGTTTGCAGAATCCGAAAATGTTAATGACATTCAGGAAGACATGCTTAATGATATATATGATAAAGCGACTGAAGTAAGTAAATTTACTTCAGACAAAATTCATTTATTATTATGTGATGCGTTTTATGTATTTGAGAAAACACAGTTAAATGTTTTGCTTTGTGAAAGAAGCATTATCAATATTTATCTACATCAATCAGGAGGAAATATGTATAATTATCTTTTAAGGATACTGATTCTCACAAATTTGTGAGAAAATTGTGAGTAATCTGAATTATCAGGAAAAGAAGTTTAAGCTGAGTTTGAGTTCAGTTTTCCTTATCCAGTGGATATTAGAAATCAGAGATTACTCAATCATCTATTGCTTTATAATCATTTTATCTTTTCTTCCCCTCATGTCTCTGGTCTATTCATATGCCTTTGTTATGGAGGCAGATACCATCATCTGTGAAAACTGTAAATCTAGTAAAACAGTAGTTGCAAGTAGCCAGTTATAAGTAACTTTTGAAATTGAACCAAATTGTCATAGAGAAATTGTAAACAAGGAGCCTATGTTAAAGTCTTAATGACAGTATTGCCTTCCTCTTTTATTACAGGAACCTTCTCAGTCCATGAACAATGTGATTGGCACTAGCGTGACTTTAGAAAGTAACTCAACTGAAAAGACATCAGAGGAAAATGGATCCAGCCAGTCTGGCAAAACTGAGATAACAGAAGAACAGAGAGCCCGTATGGAAGCAAATAGGTTGAAGGCAATAGAAAGGCGAGCTGAGATAACAGAAGAGCAGAGAGCTCGTATGGAAGCAAATAGGTTGAAGGCACTAGAAAGGCGTGCTGCCTTATCACAGGCCTCCCAACTTTGATCTGAATTGTAAATGAAAGCGTTACTTGTCGTTGTCTCACTAATGGTTTAGTAGATCCTTTAGGGTTTGGTGATTGTTAAATGAGGTGTTTGTGATCATGATTTGTCGTAACAGTAAATGAATATGTGTCGATATTAGCTCCATGTTTAAGTTTCAAGCGGCGGGCTTATTTAATATGTTTGGGGGCACTTTATCCCTATTTATAGGGCATGACAATGATAGTGACAAGCTGAGAATTTACTTACATATAGACTGTAAACAATGGTTGCAACTTGCAAGGACTAGAACTATTTTAATTAGTTTTATAATATTTTTATTTCCATTAAGAATCTTTTATTTATGTTAAGATTTATAATCAATAATTATAAAAATCACTTCTTGTAAACTCCATAGTAAATAAGTTAACAAAGAACTTATTTTATTTTTCAAGATCATATTTATAAAGGGAAGAATATGGACCCGGGCATGCGTGAGCTGAATCTTTGTCCCATATATTGAGTTGAGGTGTGATGGCAGAAGAGGCAAGAAGGCAACACCTTGTAATGCCGCACCAAGGTATCGATTTGAGATTAGGAATTGTTATGCATTGTCAAAAGGGATTCACTGTGTCGATGAAAATATATTAGTTGTGGAAAATGAGGGTGGTGTTTAACTGTATACAAAATTGGACTTAAAGACAACCTTGTAGGATGTGACATCGCATAATGCTTTGCGTGACAACAAAATTGAATATCATAAATTTCTAGAAAACACAAGCATGTATTTTGTTGCATCACGGGCCCAAGTCCATCATCTCCTGCTTTAACGAGACTTCAGGTAGTTCATCATGTGGCTCCAGCGTCTGAATATATTGATTAGGAAATCACGTAAATAATCTAATTGGCTTGAACAAAGTTGCATCCAAATCTCCTCCCGGCCATTTTTTAAGCCAAACCGTTGCATAACCATTAAGTTATTTGTTTTTCTTTTTTAAGTTCTATGGACCATATGATGAATTAATTGATTTAACTTCTATATTTACATACCATAAACTATAACTTGTGCAATTACATCCTACTAATACAAATAATATAACCATCATAATAAGCACAAAATTCTGAGCCTTAGAACTAGGCCAACTCTCGTACTTCATTGCATACCGTCATTTGTCCCCTTTCCAGTTGTAAATGTTCATCCAAATTAAGCCACACTGGACACAGCAATTAATATTGCTAAATCTACCATTCGATATAAGCCCTCTGCTGGAAATTATTTTATTTTACTCAAAATCCTGAACACTTAAAGAGTCTTCTTTATATTTAAGGTAGTTGTTCTTGAACTTGAGAACAAAGTTATGACCAGATAGGGGTTTACAATTACAAGCAAGATAAGGAGTGCCTAGTATAAATGTTCCAAAAAGCAGACGAACCAATTCCTGTGAATTTTAGAGAATTAGGAAAGAGAAGTGCCTTTAACATTTGATCACGAGCAATGCTTCCAAGGAACTTCCTATCATGAGAAAATGCTACAAGTCCAAAGAAACCATAAGTTAACTAGAAGCCAGAAATAAGAAGAGGACATGAAAACATATGAAATTGAATACTACAGCTCAAGCACACAATAATGAGGCTGAAAACAGGGGAGATCATAGATGAAGTCAAAATCATCTCACAATAAAAAATACAGAATTAATGCTAAGGACAGGAAAACTACAGAAGGAATTGAAGCTTAAAACAACAGAGTTCAAATGCAGACTGAACCAGTCAAATTAAATGCTAAGAGGAAGAGACTATGTTAACAAGACACTCAACAGGATACTCTGAGTGTTCTGCTATTGGCTGGATGACTCTGTTAGCAGGAAGGTGCAGCAGCTCCAATCGAAAGCAACAAACAGGTGAAGGTGACCACTAATTAGACTGGCAGCAACAAGATTATCTGAGGGATGAAAATCAATGTCAAATGCAAGTTTCCCCAAATTTATCTCCATTCTTCACCTGTTTGTTTACCAATGGAAAGTAGATTAGGGTTATACTATACATAGATGAACAATGAAAAGCAACAAAACAATTGAGTTGCAGAAGACATACCTTTAAGTGTGTGTAACTCTGTTCTGTTCTGCTCTGTTTAGTGTGTGTTGTGTTGTGTGTACTAAAAACTTTTTAATAAAAACCAGTTCGGTTCGAGTACGGGTTACCCGCCCAAGATGAAAATCTAGTCCATATCCACCCGTATCCATTCGGATACGTAAGTGATTATTTACTCATTGAAGATTCTTTTTCTTAAATATATTTTTGTTTGTAGTAATATATCTTTTGTTTCATATGAATTTATTTATTTTTAAATAAGTCCTTGTAAAATTTCTCTCTTTTTTTTGTTTTACTCACATTTTGGTCTTCATTTTCTTCTTCTTTTGTATGTGAATAATTTGTTTTTAATTCCTACATTTTTTATTTTCAAATTGAAAATAAACAGAATATTGTAGGGACTGAAACAATATATATATATATATATATATACTGCAAGGTTAAAACAAATTAATAAAGACTAAAAAAAATAATTTTATAAAGACTAAAATTATAAACATTAATATTTTTAATAATTAAAAATATATTTTATCCTTAAAATAATAATCAAGCCAATTCTCAAAACACATAATCATGTCTCGTGATAAATAATTGAGTTCTAACTCATAATTTAGATTTTGATAATGTAAATATATATATATATATATTACAAATTATATAAAATTAGAACATTTATTTAAGTTGCAGATATTATTCCCAATTGCAATGAATTGACACACTTGATATCAAAATCCCGCCATGGTTTGAGGATTAGGATGTAAGAGTACTCTTCTAATGCAATTCGCACTTCCTATCCTAAAATAGTAAAATTATTGAGATATTAAATAATTTAGGATTCAACTAAAATTTTGTAGATATAATTTATATAACAATTTTTTATAATCCAATGGTAAATTTTAAAATAAAATGACGCAATAAAATATTATTAAATGGTGTAAAGTTGTAAGGAAAATCAACCCCGTAAATCAAAAGTTTCATTTCATCCGGCACAAAAAGATACGACTCATTCTGACTGTTTAGAGATTAATATCAAAACAATGACGAGACAACTACCACAGTTTCCATGCAAAAACAGGGAAATTAAGGAACAAATGCCACTACTAAGCCACCATGTGAGAAGGTGTTTTGTACAGAAAACTGTTGTCATTGGCTACTTTCATCTTTTCCTGTCATCATGTCCTCTTCTTCATCCACTGGAGCATACCATTCTGGCCACTTCTTAGAGTTGCTCAGCCTGTAGTTCAGGAGCAGTTCTTCATCTTGAAGACTCCTAGTTGCTACCAAAACAACAGTTTTCAGGGTAGGAACATCTGATTGACTATTTCTTGAAACTCCAGATTCGAACCAAAAGCTGCCAAGTCTCTTGATGTTTACTTCTGCGTTTCCAAATAATATGTTGGGTATGTAAACTCTCATGTTGTTTTCAGTCAACGGAAAGTCATAAGGGCAAATCATGACATTTGGAAGCATCCCTTTTGCAGGGTGATTAGCAAAATGTGCCAAGGCCAACGGGTTTCTGCGCTCGACTACATCATCATTTTCATTGTCATTTTCTACCTGGGAACCTTCCAAAGGTTTACTCACTCTGTCTGAACCCTTCTCAGCTCCTTCATTGCCAAGCTTGTTTTCCAACATTTTTCTACCATTGAATCGTTCTGGTCCTTCACCTCCACAACCCCAAGGTTGGGCATCAATGACAATCCCATCATATCTTGTAATCAAATAGGGGTTCTGCTCATCAAGGTATCCAGGAATATATTGGTAATAAGCTGGAGAATAGACCACACCAGGATAAAAGGCTATTACGGAACCAACATCAGCTGCACCATCTAAAAATAGACCTTGGCCAGAATCCTTGTGAGATATTTGAGAAGGTTTAACATTAAGCTTGTAGCCAAGTTGATCTCTTAACTTCTGAGAAACTTCTGCTTGGGTATATGATCTTTGTTTAGAGACAACTGCACAACAAGCGGAACAATAACAAATGATAAAGTAAACAGGCAACTGTTAGAAAATTTCATAATAATATGAAAAATATGAAGAAAAAAAACTCATTGTTAATGGAATAGGTTATTTCCTTTGCCACCATGGATCAAAAAGAAGAGGAAGATAACTAAGCAACGGGTAAAATCTTGCAGAATGACAGGAAAAATAAGGGGAATATAAAACAAAAACAAAATCACTGGGCATGTTCTCAGGTGGGTCACACCTACCTTTAGCAGAATTTAGCCCACTATGGTGAGGTGAACCATTTTCCTGCTGAGATAATTCCATGGGATCATTCTCCATCTTTTCATTTGGAAGAAGCATTTCATCCATGCACGTGCAAAATGCTTTGATTTGAGAATGAACATTTTCTTTTACTTGCATTTGTTGATCGGCAAAAGAGGCTTTATTAGCCATTTCAATAATCTCTTCCGCATCTGCTTCATCAGCATTCTTCCCCAACAGATTGTAGCTGGATATTTAAGTCTTTGCATGAGCAAAATATGTCAAAATGTTAAAAAGGAAAAGCATCACAATCACATCACAATGAAATCTTACAATTGAATATTTAACATCTCGATGTTAAAATTAACTCAATCATTCTGCATTTTCTTCCATGTTTCCTTGTGTTTCTTTTATTGTTTTTTTTATAAGCCTTGGAAGTCTGAGCTTGAGTTTATAAAAGTTATTTCTCATGCATGAAACAAAGTATAGACTTAAAAATGTCCCATTAACATGATATAAAGAAAAGAGGATGCCCAAAAGAGAAAAAGGACAAGTGTGAAATGGATAATAAAGTAAATGGATGAATCTTCACAATTAAAACTAATGCACCCTTACTACTAATCGTTAAACTCAGATATAGAAAAAGACCAACCTTGTATAAAGGAATAAGCGGTTAATGTCAGCTTCAAATTGTAGTTGTCTAGGATCCCTAGCAAAAGCAGGATTTTTTGCAAGGGTTTTCACAGCCTGAAAACAAATTCAGACCAAGATTGTTATCATAGATTTCACAGGATGCACGTTAGGTAGAGAAAGATATCATAGTTAAGCATAACATAAGACCATGGAGAGTTCAGAAACACTAATCTCAGTAAGAAATAACACCATATCTTGCAAAAAATAAGGCATCACACTTCCATGATATACAAAGGATTCTGCTCTACTTGCCAAACAAAACAGATTGTGCTCTGAATGAGCTTTGTTCATTCTTCATTCAAGAGCACATGTCATTCATAAGGGCAGTGAGATTAACACATTATAATTTTTAATTGTTTGTCATTCCTCCATATTTTTTATAACAGCATCAGCAATAATAATAATTTACAAAATTTGGCATATTCACAGCAATAAGTAATTATATAAAAGACGAGGAGATACCTCATACCTCTTGAAATTTCTGAAATAAAAAAGCCATCGGTGATTTGGGGAGGAAGAAGCTACCATTCACAACCTAACAAGATTTTTATGCACATTAAATTTTAGATACTGGAAAAGAACTGCCAGAGAAAAAAGGAGATCAAATCAGTTGTATAAATCAAACACCGAAAATATGTGAAAAGCATCAAAAATTAAACAGGGCAATATAAATCAAGGAAGACCTCAAGCAGAGAAAAATCAACTAAAATAACGACAAAAGAATAAGAAAATCGTTATACTTTCAATGCTGCAACGTGGCATTTCTATAAACATCTTCTATCCAACTTATTAGCATTACATTACCTCCTTCCTAACCCCTTTCTCTCTTGATGAAATTAAGATGCTGCTCACAGCATCTTTACCCTCGTGCATTACTAGAATTGGTTGATCTAACAATAGTAACCCACATTTTGATCACTACTCTCCAAAATTCAACGGAACAAAGTATACTAGAATCATGGCATTGTCCAAGTCAGTTTACTCTATATAGGAAGGAAGGGAGGCCTGGGAAATGGAACCATCTGCCCCATGCTAAGAAAAACACATGAACTCTAGTTGCATTCAATTCTCTCATCCCAATTGAGGGAATTCTCATTCCAAACTCATCCTTAGTCACTTCTCTACTACTATTTCTCTCCTCTTCTCAATCTATTATCATGTACAGTGGCATTTGAAAACTTACACTCACACAATTGAAGACTTTAAAATTCATCAAATGAATCCCGTATTTATTGCTCAGAAACCTTATTCTCCCAAAGCAGCATCAGAAAAAGGAGAAGGCATAGAAGTGTGGTAGCTGGTAATGGGTGTAGTAGATCGAAAAAATGATGGTGGGTATTCATTATTCAAAGATGAAAACAGTAAAAGAACGAACCTTTGAAAGCTCATAGATCACGGAACAATCACCACCGTCGCCGCCCTTCACGGCAAAGGTCGTGAACCTTGCAGGGAATTTTTATTTTTTAGATAAAAGAGAGTAAGAATTTGGTGCTATGTTTTGTTTTTGGTACTTTGGGCCTTTTTTTTTGGCATGGGTTTGGTGCAAGTGCAATTCAAGGGCATTTTTACGCAACTCATTTCTTTTTTCTGAAGACATCTCTTATATCATTTTTCTATTTTTTTAAAAGCTTAAATAACCTTTTTTTTTTCCCTATAAAAGCAGGTTTTTTATTTTATTCTTTCAAAGTTTTGTTTTTGTTTTAGTCTTTTACAGATTTTTTTTTTAATCTCTATTATCAAATTTCGAGTAACAATATTAATCAATGAAATCAAACGGATAACTTTTTATGTAATCAAAGAATTTGACATCAAGTGTAAAAGAAATGACGAGATGAATGGAGGGTAGTCCAAAGAAAATAAGATGATGATATCAATTAGATTTCAAATATTAGATTTACCAGATATACTTTTAGAAGTTTAAATCCAAAATATATAAATAAGTTTACTGAAATTTTATTTCGAAATGTTTTTCTTAGAGAGAGGTGTGGTGTACGTGTGTAAATTTGGGAATTAATGTATTCATAGGATAGGAGAGTATTCTAAGGGTAAAAAAATAAGGATTTTGAAAGTAGAAAAAAAAGGATAGAGTTATGATGTAATGATACATAAAATGACAAACGTGTATGGGTTTTTTTTTCCCAACATAATCCCTTTATTAGCCTTTTATTCCCATTATATATTACTCGTAATTTTATTTTCCAACATACTCTAATTTTGAAGATTGGTGAGAAGTTGAGAATTGATGATATGACTTTTCACTAGTTATAATTTATTTTTAGGATTTTTTTAGAAAAAAATAATAATTTTGCAATAGGAAGTGGGGAGTTGGCTACCCGACTTCCCAACATTAATTTATGGTTTTTTAATAAAATACTTTTTAAAATAATTTGTTTGAATAATGAAAAATTTGCTTGTTTTTTCAAAATTAATAATATTTTTGGTTTAATAATTTATTTATATCAAAATACATTATATCATAAATAAATTACATAATAAATAACATTTGTTTAAGAAAAAAAATGAAGGTAAAGATATGTTAGGACAATTTTTTTTATTATGTCTTTATTGTTGATAGATTTTGTATTTTTTTTTGTACCTATTCAAGATAATTTTTTTAATAGTTTTATTGGTTTAATAATTTTTAATAGTCTTAAAATAAATAAAAAAGACAGAGTGATTAAAAAAAAGATTAATTAAAAACACAATGAATATATAATTATCATATCTCATTTATATTATATAATGAAATTAATACAAAAGTATTTATGTGAGTTTTCCACCTAACTCTCATTTCAAACTTTCTTACCCTACATATAATGTGGAATATAGCAGCAACAAGGTAATAATAGAAAAATTTGTCCCATCATACATTCATTTTCAATTTTTTTTTCTTCAAACTAACATAATAAAACTTACTAATTTTCTATAACCTATTTTTTTCCTACAAACTAGACAAATCACAACATTAAAATAAATTGTATACAACTATATTTTTATCTAATAGTAAAAAAATGCCCAAGAATAACTTTCAATTAAATTTTATAATAGAACTATAATTTTAGCTATTAAATTTTTTAAAATAAACTATATACCCCTAACGAATCCCTAAACACCAACAAATTATAACAGTAAAATAAACATTGAAAACACTCCATATAAACACAAATTATAAAAGTTAAAAAAATAAAAAAAAAATCTGATGACAATCATGTTTGATAACTGAGTGAAGTATTTCAATTTGAGGTCATCTAGGTGAAGTCACCCAGGATGATGATGCCACCAAGTAAAAACGGGTTAAAATCTTTCAATCTAATGCCACCTGTATGAAATCACTTAAGATGACATCACCAAGTTTATCACTCACATGAACTAGTGATATTCTTCAAGTAACCCACTCAAATGGAGATGAGTTGATTGGCATCACTCAATTCCCATGTCTCTTGAATTATTCATTCTTGATAAAAAGTTTGAAGATCAAAGTCGTATTAACTTTGTAAAAATTACCCAATTTGATCAAATTCCCTAAAAATTATCATATACTACTATATTTATGTAGGCTCGAGGCGAGGAGACTAGGTCATCAGTTGGAGTGCACAACTATGGTAATTTTCTAATTTCTTGGTGGCTGCGGGTGATCAAATTAATTTAATCAATGTGCTTAACCAGGTAAGTACATTATCACTGGGCATACAGTATACAGTCCCTATACTAAGAGTGTGTTTGTTTTAAATACTAAAAAAATATTTTTAGGAATGTGAGTTTGAGAACATATCATTCTCATATTTGTTATAAGTTATGAAAAAAAAAATAGTTTAAGATAGATAATTTATTTTAAGAAATCTATATATACATATTTCTTCTTCTTTTTCATATTTTTATGTAAAGGTGTTGAAATCTAATTTCATTCTAAAGATATTTTAATAAACCTATATATACATAATTTATTTATTTAAATTAAAAAAACATTTCAGAAAATGATGTTTTTTATAATAATTATTTTAAATATCATATTTTTGATGACTTCTAATAAATTTGGAATATAACATTTTTTATGTTTTC
>PYAF01004289.1:871790-923678 GCA_007407185.1 Glycine tomentella | reverse complement strand
ATGAAATCAATATAAATCTTGTAAGATTTTTTGAATTTGAATTTAAGTATATTTTAGAGTTATATTTTTTAAACAATATTTTAGTGTTATTAATTAACTTGAATTTAAATATATACTGCTATATTTACCTATATATACTTATATTATTAATTCAAATGTTCACATTATAAAAATTGAAGCTATCATAATTCATTTTTTTACACATAAAAATTGAATATAGTATCAAGATTTACAATATTCATGTATCATATTTAACTCACTGAGTTAGATTTCTTAAGATTTATCATAATCACTTTAATTATGATAATTATATATTCTTATAAGGTATAAAATAAAATTGTTTAAATTATTCAAATCAGCTTAGGTTACCTAAAAGTGTAAGGATTGGACCACGAAGACTAACTCCAACTCTTCCCTACAAGCTACATATAACAGACTCTATGTTGCTGCCTTGAATAGCAAGGGACTCACCCAATCCACTTCCACCATTCAAACTCTCCATTTACTCCTCACACTCTCCTCTTTTCCATGGCCACGGCCGAAACCAAAATCAAAGGCATGGAAATAGAATATCCAAAATCCAAAACCTCCCTTTCTCTATGTTGCTTCGGATCATTTCACAGTAAAACTCCAACACGATCTAAACATAAGACAAAACAGAAGAGTGAAATCAGCAGCAGCTGGTTTCCATGGCAAATGATTAGATTTCGAGTGAAGAACTCAATGGCCAAAACGGTGCCGCTTGAAAGCTCTGAATTTGATGAGATAGACAAGCTCGAACTCAAACTCAAAGCTAACAAAGTTCATTCATCAAGGTGTAAGTGGAAGTCAAAGTCAAAGTCAGACTTACTCAACAAGACTTTAAGCAACTCCAAACCCAGTCAAACAGCTTCAAAGTCACTGGTATGTATATATGTTCAAAATTAGAATCACTTGGGACACAAAAATTAATTAAGAGACATGTTTTGATCACCGTTTGAACATTTCTAACTTACTTTTGTTTCATTAAATTTAGTTAGTTATACTATATGTTTAGTTGTCTCTCAAAGTATTTTGCTCACTTAAGTTTGCTAACAAAAAATTTCAACTCAAAGAAATATTAAAGTTGTTTTAAAAAAAGTTAAGCTTTCCTTAACATTTTTCATTTGTATTTTTGCACGTACAACATCAAATAAAAGTAATGTGTCAGATTTGATTTAAGTATTGAATATGTATTTACATTAAATATTTAGAGAATTTTTTTTATTATTCATAGTAATATTATCTAACTTTAACATAATTACTTTATATTGAAATACATGTAACATATAACATAAACAAACAAATACTTTAAAAAACTAAATTTTTAACAAACTTGAAATACAGGACTTTTGATTATTATGTTTACAAATTTTAATCTAAAAATTTAATAGAAGATTCTGTTTCAATTTAGTGAAAATTCTCTTTTTCTTTCTTGATTTCAGCAAAACAGAGGAAACAACATAGTGGGTGGCACGCGTCAACAAAGTAAGTCATCATCATCTCCCAGAAAAGGTGTCCCACACGCGGTTTCTCTCCCAACTTCAAAACATCAGAATTCTCAAACGACATGGAAACACGGCATGCACAAAAAGCTTGAGAACGTAGAGAGGTATAACAATAATACTGCTGCTGCTGCTGCTGCTGCTGCGTCGGTGGTTGTGATAACTTTGGTATCAATGATAGTGTGGGGTCGTTTGTGTTCCATCATTTGCACCTCCGCTTGGCTCTATCTCATCCCCACCTTGGGTACACTGCTCAAAACGACAAACAGGAGGATTCCATCAGTGATTCAAACAACTTGGTTTTGGATTCCAACATGGACAAGAAGAGAGACATCCCAAGATATGATGCAGCAATTTCACTTTAAATCACTACAAAAGATGGACAAGAAGAAAGTCATCCTTTGTCAATTTTGACAAAAATCAACTATATATATATATATATTTTGTAAAATAAATCTAGTCAACTATCAGTATTTTTTTTTTTTAAGAGAGTGTTTATCCTTATTCATCCAATATAGGTTATTTTTAGTTATTTTCTATATTCATTTTATACTCATTATAATCCACTTAAATTACAAGAAAATATAAGTTATTCATGGACTTAAGTTCAAATTACAAATAATAAATCTTAAACCCACAATAACACCATGCCTCAAAAAGCTCCCAGGGCACACTACCCCTGCACCTTTGCCTGGGCGACTTATCTTCTAAAAGTAAAGTATGGTTCACATCAATCAGTGTTGTAAAAATCGGTCAAGACCGGTCAGTTAGACCGGAACGCGATGGCCAAATCGGATAGATTCCGTGTTCAGACTGGAAATGCAACTGATCCGAGTTGATCTCATCAAACTCAATCGGGTTTCCATTTTATTTTTGGGGAAAAAAATTTGGATTTTTTTGAAAAAATTTGAATTTTGAAGTATGAATAAATTTTTCTTACTTAAATAATGTTAGTTATATACTTATATATAAAAGATACATATATAATTTTGAATTTGTAACATATATCGGATAAAACTAGACCAATTATTAACCCACCGATTAAACTACTGATCCACCAACTCACTAACTTATTATTTCGATTGGGTCAATGACAGTTTCACAACTATGTACCCAACAAACAAAAATGTTATCTTAATTTCAAACTTCATTACCGTCATTTTACACAATGAAAAAATTGTTTTGTTATGTTATATAAATAATAACTTAATTAATTGAAATAAAAAAGAATAGAAATAAATTTATACAAAATTAAATATTAAACTAAGTTGCAAGTTTAGGAGACTAAGATTATAAAAGAGAAAAAAAGCAAACCAAAATCATGGATTGAAAATTACATAAAATCAAAATTATAATTTAATCTATTAAATTTTATATTATAAAAGATATAGATTAGTCATTTATATTAGTTTACAATCTTTTAAATTATAGTTTCTCGTGATTTTATATTATTTTATTACTTATAACACCATATAATATATAGAAAAAATTACTATCAATTCAATTATGGTTACACTATTAAACTTTGAACCGTTACTTTTACTTATTCGATCATCACTCCAATTTTAAAAATATTCAATTACGATAATCTCGTGTCTACATTTTCTTATTTATTTATGGATTGATTTAATTACATTTCACCCCCTTTACTTTAATTTGTGTGTTGTGACCTTAGTGTTTTTAAGGTATTTTTAGTAAATCAACTTTATTTTAAAATTACACAAAGTTGATTTTTTACATCATTTTTTTACCTTTTTTTTAAATTTTATTTTCCATTCAATTATTTTACAAATTAAGCTAATTGTTTTGTCCTTTACTCAAAGTATATCACTCAAATGTAAACAATAAAAAGCACCTCATTTTTCTATACAAATCACAATCTTACATCTTATAAAATTCTTCAATTTTTTTTATTGACTTTCTCACTTCCACAATTTAATATTTCATATCTTGAAACCATCATAAATTATAAATATTTGGATAGAAGATAATATGAGGGTTTTAAATGGAAGAAAATAAGAAAACTAAATTTACCTAATTTTAAAAAATATATATATATATATATATATTTAACCTGCTTAATTAATAAAATTGGAAAACAAAATTGCACGTAACTCAATGGAGGATGTAAAGGTACAATTAAGCTTTATGTATTTATTTTCCTTCTTGGAGGACTAGAGGATGGGCACATCTTGTGCTTTACTCTGCCACTTTTTCATCAAAAAATTAATCTGTCTCTTTTTTCCCTTCTTTCGCTTTTTCTAATTTTAATTGCTGAGTTCTCATATTTTTTTCAATTGTACAAATTAACTTACTCACTCCAAAATTCCATTCAATAATTAATAGAAATAGAAATAGAAATAGAATAGAGGTACAATGTATCATTAATTGATTCATATAAATTAGTAAAATATAAAAAAATTAAAATGAAAAAAATTAAATATATAAAATATAGCAAATTTGGACAAAGGAACTAAAACAAACTTAGTTTAAAATTTAAATTACATAAACAAAAAACATAAATTTAAATTTGAAGGAATAAAAACATACATATCCTAAATTTAAAAGATTAAAAACATTTTTAAGACATTAGTTTAAAATGATAAAATTTTCTTATTATTTCTTGTTACGTCAGCCGCTGGCTTCTGATTCCATTGTTCCCATGAATCGTGGGATGAGTTATTATGATCGATTGCCTTAAAATCTAGAAACATGAAAGTGTCAATATATTATAAGATGTGCATAGGTGGAGTAGTTGAAGTTTATACTAAGATAAAAAATAGGATTGCTGCATCATTAAAGGCTATCGTTAAGCAAGTATACATATACGTTGTTTATGTTGCGTTGAATATCTATCTATTCCCTCGTGGAGTTAAGTGGGATTAAGGGTGGACAAATGTACCTTCTCATTTTAATATAATTATTAGTATTTATTTTAAAATATTATATTTTGTATCTCTTAATTTTATATATTTAAATATCCTTATCAGTTCATATATAAAAATAAGTAAATATATTTTTTTATTTTAATAAAATACTAATATTTATCTTAAAATTTTATATTTATACCTCTTATCTTCTTATTTAAACTTAATTATATTATATAGTAATAATAATTATTAATTTTTATTTTTTTAAATAAATTATTTTCACTTACCCAAAATCCTAAATCCATCACATCTTTATCTATTATTATCAATTAGATAAGAAGACATCCCTTTCTCTCTTATGGATTTGCTCTTCTGTTAAAAATTCAAGAAAATAATTATTGCATGATGATTGATGTAACGGAGTTTAATTTATTGTTTGATTTGTATCCCCTTGCTTCTGTAAATAGTAGACGTGGCGTAGGCTACAGTTAAAATAAAATATTAATTTGGACTTTGGAGAATTAAAACTGACAGTTGTATCAATAAAGATCAAAGTTAGTACGTACATTTGTTTCGTTGTGTTGGATCTCTTATCAAATGTGGATAACAACTACGGAAAAGGTTGAGTGTTTAGTTTGAAGCTTTGAGGATGTTTCTCTACTAACAATTTTATAAGGCTAGAGTTTGAGTGGGGAATCAGATAAGAGAGAATGCAGATGGGAACCATGGAAAAGGTTGAATGTCTTTTTTTTGTACAGAAAAGGTTAAAATGTTTGGTTGCAAGCTTTTGAGGATGTTATCTTTTAACAATTTTATTTAGTTTTGGATTGTGCGAAGGGAATGAGATAATGATGATATATACAATAAAGAATTGTGTATAATATTAAATATTAAATTAAATTCAGCATTAATTACTTCAATAATTAGATTTTAAATAAACTTGGAAGTCATTTTATATTTGAGTTTATTTTATGAGTGTCTTAAGAAATTTTTAACCTCTACAAAGGTAATTTCTCTTAGGAAATTCTTAAGCTTTTTATGTGGAAAAAAGACAATTTTGTCTCTAGATCTAGTTTAAATTAACTAGTTTTCATAACTTGTTTTAGTTAAGTTAAAAATGATTTTTTTTTCAAGTCCAACTCGAGTAGTGAGTTATTGTTTTAATTATGGAATTAATTTAATTTGGACGAAATTATACTTTACCCTTCTTTAATTATTTTTCACTATAATACTTTTTTGAGAGGATTTTCACTATAATACTTATAATTAACTTAAAAAATTATTGACTCGTTAAACCTGACTAAATATATATATATATATATATATATATATATATATATATTAAAGGAAAAGACTCATATCATTTTATTATGATCGAATAATAGAACTTATATAATTGGGAGTGTTATGAAAGAAATGCGGACTAGCTTACAATTTAGACGCTCTCGAATAGTGATAAACAATTTGATTTTTAATCAAACTCAAGCTGAGGCTGACTAAATAAATTTTATTACAACCAAAATAATTTATTTTAATTATAATATTAATTTCATTTGGTTGATTGAAATTGCCACATTGTTAATTTCAATCATAATAATAACTGGTGGTTTTACAGGACATCGATCCAGCACTATGGTAACAGACAAATATACTAACGTTTCCACAAAATTTGAACTTCAAAATCTATTTATAGAGAGCACAATTAAATTTAAGCATAAAAAAGCATAATTAAATTTGTAATTTGATAGTACTTCACCGACAATTTTAGCAAGGTAACAAACATCTAATATCGTAGCATTCCCCGTAGTTCTGAACATAGCCGCTGTTGTAAATAATCTTTTACACACAACATCACCTAAAAAAAGCAACATGCAGTAGGTTAATTTCTTATTAGTTTCATATCTAAAAGTTCACTTAAACAAGTTAAATACAATGTTATAAGACTCAATTCGATTATCAATCTTGCTTGTTTTAATAAAACAGTCTACTTTAATTAAACAACAAAAATGACACAACAGGACATCAACCCACTGTTTTGAAAGGCCTATGAGTGACAACCGACAACTTCAGTGGAACACAAAATTTTGTTTAGTTATTTACAAATAAGAGTATATATATATATATATATATATATATATATATATATATATATATTTTTAATGTGTATTTAACTTACATTGGTTCAACAAATAACTCATTAATTTGATCACTAACTCATTAATTTAATGTCTTGATCGAGTTAGTAATTGGTTTGATTTTGATAACACTGCTAAAAAATCATAAAAAAACACATGCATCCACACCCACACTTTGGTTTAGCAATAGATGCACATATAGTTGACTTACTAAGACTAAGGGAAGTACCAAGACCCAAAAGTTGCCTATTATTGCATAGAAATCTTCCTCCCTTTTACCTAATATATTACGTTAACTAAGGGAATGAAAGAAAAGTCCAGTCGCTTTGATTATTCGTGCATACGAGGGACCAAATGGTCTTAAAGTCAATTGAAGAGATCAATCAAATTAAAAACTCAATTTTGAAGTTACTAAAGTCATTTAATTTCTTTCGTAAATGTAAAAGAAATTGGCATAATATTAGCAAAGTTCCTTTTATGATTGAAGTAAGGGACGTTGTTTGACGATTGGGACCAATTGAAGTGGAGCTGACGATAGCAATGAGGCCTTTGCATATGACATGTAATGGGTAGAAGAAAAGTTAGATGGAGAGTTTGAGGGGTGAGGATGCCTTTACCTAGAGAAAAAGAAGGGGATTGATGGAACAATCTTACCCTGGATTGAATGTTGGTTGTGATTGATGGAGGTGAGTGGCGGTCTAAGTAGCAAGGATGATGTTTGGGTTTCTCTTTGGCCGTGGAGAGATGGAGGAAAATTGTAGGAAGCTATGAGAGAAAATCAAATCAAGAGTTTTTAGATTTAGAAAGATAATGGTCACACTTACACACACAAAAATGAAGAAATACTGTTTACTATCTCCAATGACTTATTTTTTTGTTTTCCATATGTATCATTCTTTGGAGGTAATATTATTTGAAGTACAAATAAATATTAGATGCAAACATGTTTTTAAATAAAATTTGAATGTTAATTTAACATGTTGTGACTTAGGGATGTTCGCAGATCGGTTCAAATTAGTTTTGATTAGATCGGTTTGGTTTTCAAATTTTTTTTTTAAAATCCAATCCAACCCAACTCGTTCATGAACAGTTCGGTTCGGCCCAACAAGTTACTCATTTAAATTTAATTTTTTTTTTCTTATAACTACTATTTATATCATGATTCATCCAAATATCCAATATAATTAACACAATAGGTAAATAATTATTTTCGTCCCTAAATGTGTAGAAACATGACAAATTAGTAAAATTCAAATTTTAGTTCTTGAAAGTGTAAAAAGTGCGACAAATCTATTAATCCGTTAACTTTCATCCATTACTATTAATGAGAAAGCCTACACGATATAGAGGGACAAAAAATGTCACAAAAATGATTGTCAACATGACTGCATAATATATTGATCAAAATGTCAATAAATTTTCATTTGAGCAAAACATCAGTAATTTGTCAGATCCCAAATATTGTTTCATTTGTGGGTAAAATGTAATTTATGATAAATAGTCATTTTCGTCCCTGAATGTGTAGAGTGCTAACAAATTCGTTTGAAATATGAAAATTCAAATTTTATTATATCCATTTATATGCATTACAAATTTACTGCAACTATTTGTTTGTCTTCTCAGATCATTGACACATTGTTGTAACATAATAATATCATAAGATATTTTTGTCTAATGAAAATTTACTGACATTTTGGTCCAGTGGAAACTTATTAACATTTTGTTCCAATTTATTCAGCAGTTATGTTGGTAATAATTTTTGTGATATTTTGTCCCTTAGATAAATGAATTTGTCGCATTTTTTCACTTTTGGAGACTAAAATTTGAATTTCCATCTTTCAAGAACAAATTTGTCAATGTTCTACACATTCAGAGATGAAAATAACTATTTACACTAACACAATATTATCATGATATTCTAAAATAGACTGATACAAATTAAAACAAAATATTTTTTAATGAGATTTAGTATAATAGTCTAAATCACAACTATTTCCTATAAACTAATTTTTTGCAATAAACTTTGGTGCAACCAGATTTGTTACAATCAAATTTGATGCAGCAAATGAACAAAATATGATTGTTAATATTATAAACATTTACAATTCCAACACTTGGAGTCCAATTATTACAATGTTTAAAACCAAACAAAATAACTCTAACATTTTTTATTGGTTCAGTTCGGTTTTGATCGGATCTATAGATCTAAACCCATAACTCAACTCGTACATAAACGATTTTGATCAATTCAATTCGGTTTTGATCCAAATACATAAATGACCCCACCCAAACTGTTTGGATCGATTTTGATCAATTCAAATTCATAAGTAACCCATACCCGTGAACACCCCTATTGTGACATGTGAAAGACTAATTTCTTTTGTTAAACTTAACTCCTATTGGTCTTTACAGTTTTAACGAGAAGTTATTAATATTACAAGCTTATCTTACCAATTTTTCCAACTAGGAAAATTTTTGTTTATCTTGAACTACCATATTTTCATCTTCATTTGTGTATTTATTTTTTTCTCTTCAATTTATCCTCTTTATTTTTATCTCTAAATTAAAATGTTAAAAATTTTGTACTGAAAGTCTTGAATAATTAAAATTAATTTTATATAACAATTCAAATTGTTTATTTTAAAATTTAAATATAATTTATATATTAAAAATATTTATTTATTATAAATTATAATTTAATATAATTGCATACTCATAATTTTAATTATAAAACCATATATATATATATATATTAATTTTTATCATAAATTTTTAGTATCAAAAATATTTATTATCTAAATTTGACATCAAAAATTTAAAATAGCTGTTACATAAAAGAATAAATAGTTAAATTCGTCCATGAAAATTTGATACAATGACAAATTGATTCATTAAAAATAAAAATTTTAAATTGTCAGGAAATATGCAAACATGCGACAAATTAGTCTTATAAATAATTTAATAACAAATGAGTCCCTAAATTTATAACTTGATGTCAAAAAATTGGCCCTCAAAAAAATTAAATGATTGGATATACGTGATTAATATGTTGGAAAAATTTATATTAAATGGTTTGAGTACTATCTAAATTAAATCATGAGTGAAAAATAATTTTTAATCTAAAGTTATTTAAGTTATTGTCAAATTCTAGAATAATCATCCTTCTTTCAATAGTAAAATGGAGGATTAAAATTAAAAAATTATTCTAAAAAATAAAATTTATTATCAAATTGGTTATTAAATAATTTAATAACAAACTGATTTGATAAATTTAATCGTAACTAAATTATCATTTTTTTATAATTCAAAAATAAAATTTGAATTTTTCATTTACAAGAAATCAATTTATCACGGCATCCTCTTTTTTAATTTTGGGAATGAATTTAGTTCTGTACCCTAAATCAAAAAGATAAACTGAAGGGGAGGAATATGGAAGCATAAGGAAAGCCATCAGAGAAGCCCTAGTCAAACCAAAACAAAAGAAAACGAAAATCCCCAATCAAGCATTGTGTTGCGACTTGCGAGCCATGAGAGGCGTCGTGAAAGCGTTTGCGAGGAATCTGTTGTTCCATGGAAGGAAGACTCAGACTCCGTGCATTCGCTCCTACAGTCTGATCCCAATGGTGATAGAGCACTCTTCCCGAGGTGAGAGGGCATACGACATCTTCTCGCGCCTTCTGAAGGAGCGCATTATCTGCATCAACGGACCCATCTCCGACGACACCGCCCACGTCGTCGTTGCGCAGCTCCTCTTCCTCGAATCCGAAAACCCTTCCAAACCCATCAACATGTACCTCAATTCCCCCGGTGGCGCCGTCACCGCAGGTACCTACCCATTTCATCTCTTTATCTAATTGCAAAATCACCTTTTTAGAGGAACCCATTTTTGTAAAACCATCCTAATTGGCAAAAACCACAATGGAACACTTATGTGACGTGTGAAAGTTATGATTTTTATCCTTGCCTACCAACTGGGTTGGGTCTAGAGTAGGGTCTAGTCCTCCGCAACACGGTGAACCGAGGTTTGAATTCACGTTTAGAGATGTGCTCACATTTTTTGCCCGATCGTACCTTGAACATGATTGACTCTGAAGGAACATTATACGTGGGAAGCAAAAAAATTCCCACAAATAAAGCTTTGTCTTTGTTTTTCCTAATCTATAGTTGATGTTAATTCCTCAAAGGTAAAAGCTATCATTTATTTAATAGTTTATAATTCGTATAAATTAGTCACATTGTCTTTAATCTTACAAAGCAATTAAAAATGTGTCTGGTCTGAGACTTGGCATTGGTGTCAATGTTATGTGTAGGGCTTGCTATTTATGATACAATGCAGTATATTCGGTCTCCGGTCAATACAATCTGCATGGGTCAAGCCGCGTCCATGGGTTCTCTCCTTTTGGCTGCGGGTGCCAAGGGGGAGAGGCGGTCCCTTCCAAATGCAACAATCATGATTCACCAGCCTTCTGGCGGTTATAGTGGCCAGGCAAAGGATATTGCAATTCACACCAAGCACATTGTTCGGGTTTGGGATTCTTTGAATGAGTTGTATGCCAAGCATACAGGCCAGTCGGTTGAGGTTATTCAGACAAATATGGACAGGGATAACTTTATGACCCCACAGGAGGCCAAAGAGTTTGGGCTCATTGATGAGGTTATTGATCAGAGACCTATGGCTTTGGTTTCTGACGCTGTTGGTAAAGAAGGAAAAGATAAAGGTTCCAATTAGAACCAGATGGAGGGTAAGATTTCTTTGAGGAATCCTTACTCTATTTAAATGCTCTGCTTTGTATGTCTCTGTCACCTTAGGTATAAGTTGCAGCTGATATTATTTTATCAACTGAACATAATTTTGTCAGTTTTGGTTGTTAGATTTGACCATTAAATTTCAGTCTTGTGCTCGATTCGGTTTCATTGGCACAATTTTTTGTCATACAGATTTGGAATTTTAAGTACCTTTATCTTGAAATTGCTAATTATCCACAATAATATCAGATGATTGTTTCGGTGAGGGTATCTAATTCTATATTTGATTGCTAATTTGTGTGTGTGTAAAATTTTGATGTCTCTTGAGTTTCACTATGTGAGGCTGCCTTAGTTCTTAATGAACTGATATATTTCTGTTATGTCACCATTTCTTTCTATTAAAATTTGGCATACTGATTAATCCTATGATCAGGAATCATTGTAAGAGATTGATAGAAAAGGTTTGATAATCAAATATGTTCAACCTTAATTGCATTGCTCTTAAGTGGATTCTGTTTGTGTTTCCTGCATATATTTTGAAAGGCAAAAGAAGATCCTTAAATTTTTTGGTCATGTTAAATATTAACATGCATTCACGATAATTTGGCAAGGTGGCCTTGTTTTTTGTAGTGATTTGTGTAAGTTACTACTGGTAATTTTTTATTATTTAATTAGATAATTCACAAACAGAATATGTGGAAAATTTAATAAACTTTTGCTGTTGGAAGATGCAACTTCTTTTGTGTTTGTGTGTGTGTGGAGTAAATGAAGTAGAAATTATTGGGTGTTGAAACAAGTAGTCAATCTCAAATAGTGGTGTGGAGTGCCTGATCCCTTAAACACTACAACAAGATAGCTGATAGCAAGATTATCACTATTTTGAAACCTTAACATAGATTTATACTACACTTATATATGTTGAAAAAATACATATAATTAATGGTATATTCATAATTAAGGATAAAATGTTAGAATTTAAGAACTAAACACATATCTCTATAAAAAAAAATAAAGGAATCAAACAAGTTTAAGCTTCTAAGTCTTTAGAGTAAACTCAATATTTTAATTCTAATGCAAGTTTTTAATAGGTCTCATCATCTTCATCTTCAAGGTCCGCCATCTCTTCCTCTCAGTTTTTCTTTCACCACTATTCTTGTAGACCTCTTCCTCTTCTTTACTTTCTTCATCCGCACGTTATTCTTGTATTTTGGGCCAGTTTATTTAACTTTTAGAGCTTGATGGCCTCGAACTAGAAGCAGTTACAGTTATTTTCTTTGATCTTGTATTCTTGTCTGTTACCTAGGGTATTTTAAAGACTTACTAGCCTCACTTGCAATAGCAAAAACTCTTCAAGTCAAGGTATCATCATCAAACACCAATTCACTTTAGCATGTTATTCACCATCTCCTCCTATTTCTTCCCTCAGCCATTCATTATTATCATCATTCATCAATATCATTTAGGAGAATGAGATCTATCTAATCTGCCTAAGTATGCTTTCTCTTTTTTGAATGAATCTATTTTATAAAAATGTTAATTTCATTATGAAACTTTTTTAAAATGAAGTTATTTGACTATTGGCATTTATTTACATGTTCAGAAGTACTTTAATTCTGCTCATCTTGATGAATTACAAGACAAACTTAACTTTAATGACAATATTTTGTGAATATGAAGTATGTGATCCATAATTTATCTACCATGTGGCTGTAATACTACAATATAATAGCATTGTCATTTACATAATTATATCATGATCGTGTAATTAACCCCTTGATTGGTGAAGAGGAAATAGAGTGGAGAGGAAAGAAATAGGTGGAAAATTAAAAAGTGAGTGTGTTTGGTGGAGAGAAAATGAGAGGAGAAAAAATAAAAAAAGTGTGGGGGACCACTAGTTATTTCAACCTATTTATCACTTTTCTAGTTCTCCATTTTTCTTTAACCAAATGGACCCTTAAATTATAAAAATAAAACTTTTACTTACGAGGAGCCAACATAGCCATTTATTTTATGGTTAGCTTCAAACTTTAGTAGCCTCTAGGTTTTTTGTATATTGACAATTCATTTGAAGCCTTATCTACTAAGAGCCGTCCGTGTTTAGTGAATGTGGTAATTTTGTTTGTAAAATTGTTGGTATGTCTTGCTTGGATGGACTTTAGAGTTTTTAAGTTTATTTTTTGTGTACCAAAGATGTTCCTAAGCCTTATAATTAGATAATAATTCCTTTTAGACACAGGTATTACTAAATGAGAAATGTTAGTAACACATTTTCTAATATATTATTTTGGTGGGTTACATCTTATTTAATAAGTCTCATAATTTTGTAATTTTTAATAAATTTTAATCAATATAGTGTTTGAAATAATAGTGTATTTGAGAGGGTATTGCTAATACTACTCTTAGTTTAGTGAATTGGATTTTATTTCTCTCAATAATCCCCTACTGTGTGTATATATATATATATATATATATATATATATATATATAACCCTAATTAGCATATTCACGGGACTTAACTATCTCCAACTATATTAGACTTTATTTATTTTGTAATTTCATTTTGTTGACAAAGAAAGTAGAATATTAATTATTTACCAATTCATTTGAAAACTTTTCAGTAGCAAAACTTAAAAGTACACTATTAAAATATTACAAAACATAGTTTGTTAATATAATAATTACATTGATCAAAATTGTATTATTTTGTCTTTAGAGTAAATTCTAGTTAGAAAGTGTTTTTAAATTTTTTATTTTTTATTTACAATAATTTGTTTTAAGTTTATATTTAGTCCTTGTAAAATGAGCAGAGTTTTGAATTTGGTCATTATATTTTTTTTAATGATTTTCATCCTTATAAAAATTTGAATAATTGTTTTTGTCCCTATTTTCATGTGATAAATGTGTTTTATTGAAGATCAAGTGGTGTCAAGTAACACTTTTTTTTTTAGTTATCAAGTAACAGTTATTAGTGTCTATTGTACTGTGTTAACATATGATACTTCTATTTTTTTTTTTATTTTTCTTAAATGAGCATTTTTTTTAACTTCAATATGAATGTTAAAGACTAAAAATAATGGTTTTAGAAATTGGAGAGATAAAAAAATAAAGAAAAATGTTTTACAAGGATCTAGATTAAAATTTGCTCAGTTTTTAAGGATTAAAAACAATTAGTATTTTAAATTTTAGAGGAATACAATAAATATTTTTTTTACAATTATTAAGGATTAAAAACAATTATTTTACAAATTTATCTTTATAAGGATTAAAAATACATTTAATTCTAATTTATAATAATGCCTTTTAGATAAGCTTTTGTAAAAAAAAAAAAAAGTTTTATCCCCAAGTCAATTAAATCCAACATATATAACTCATACGTGGACAAATGGATTTTAGTTATACCAAAAGAGCTTAATCATATGTTGTGTTTCAGCATTTTAAACAATTTTAATTAATAACTACCAACAGAATGAGTGTAATGATACATTTCCTTTAATGTATAATTTTAGAAAACATATTAAACATTATGTTAAGATGCTAGATATTTATGCTTTTATTTGATAATCTTTATTTTTATTACATCCTTAACTACGTCTACATACGCTAACAATAATCAATTTATAAGTATTTAGCTCCAAACTACGTATATTTCATCAATAGGAGCAATTGTTTTGAATTGGCTTTTTATTCCTACTATCAAGACTTGGATTCGATTCCGAAATAATCCTTTATTATACGATATGTAATTTTCCTAAAAGCTTTTCCTTAAAATTGCTCATAAAAGTAAACATTTTCCTAAAATAAGTGTAGGTTTGCATACGAATTATTTTCGTACAACCTTTTCAAGTAATGAATATTAACTAGTCAGGATTTAACGTTAATGAATCAGGGTGAGCTTTCTAGTAAATGATAAGAGAGAGAAAAACAGATCACAAAAAACATTTTAATACAAAATTTGTTTTTATAATCTATCATTTCTTTTTTCCTTCCAGTAAAAAAAATTATTTATTTATTTCTAATCTAAACTTTCAGTGTATTAATTTACCAAAAAACTGTTAGTAGAAAGAGAAACACCGTAACACTTAAACATTAACATATTCTTTTTAATAGACTTTCTCTTGTTTAAGAGAATGAAATGAAATTTATTGAAAGTATCATTTTTTATAAGATTTATTTTTTATTTAATGAGTTTTTCTTTTGATTTTGTACTATTAAATAAATTTAATTAACAATAGAATGTATGTTAAAAGTGTGTTGCTAACTCCCTTAATAGAAATTGCTTCAAAAGAATAGCTTTTGACATAATAAATGTTTCATAAAAAAGTCTTTTAAAAATTACAGAGTCTTTAGTAAATAATACAGTTAATTTTTAAGTATATAATTGTGATAAATATTCGGGAATTTTTTGTTGTTGTGGATGTTAATAGTATTTAGTAAATAATAATTGATGTCTTTACCAAAAAATCAAAATAATTATATTTTGGATTGATTACTATGATATTAGTGACAAATAAGAGTTTTTCTCTCAATCAAATTTTTTCATCCATAAATCTCTAAATTAAAATCTTATTAAGGGGTCACACTAATAATATATTGGTAACCACAAATTATTAGAGTTTAAAATAATTTAAATGTAAATAATACTAAAATGTGAGTAAAAGAATACAAAACTCTACACGGTGCTATGTTAAATATTCAACAGAAAATTGAACTTTGCCCTATGTTATTTTAAGTTTTTAACCGACTAAAGTAAAATTGTGTTTGTAACATGTGATAATTCTAACTTACTCAAAAAAATGATCTTTCTCGAAAAATATACTTAATTTAATATAAAAAATATTTAAATATGTTTTTCATATTTACATTTTTGTTTATTATTATTTTATTTATTATTTGACATTTTTAATTTTAATTTTTAGTATTTGTTGTTAAGTAATAATGTGATATTTTGTTAGCTTATCAAATCGTATCAATTAAGGTTGATTTAGTTGGTAAAAAAACTTACTCATATCTTAAAAGGAAGTGCGTTTGGTTCGGGTCAATGTGAACCTTGTTTATGATGATATGCAAACTTTTAAAATCTTGGATCTTCTTTAACTCTAATGAGCCTTTAGGATTCAACTCACCTAAATTTTGTCATCATAATTTTTTTATCATATCATTACTTAACATATCAAGCCTAATAACAAATATCAAAAATAAAAGTTTTCGGTGATAAAATAAAAAAAATAACTTTTAATAGTAAATAAAAAAAGAATTATATTACTATTAAAAAATTTTTAAACCCTAAAAAAATTATGTAACTAGGTGAGTCCGGTCTTAAATTTTGAAATGATATGTTCTTAGGAAAATCTCTTTATTTTATTTTTAGTTTTTCATTTTGAGATGTTAGAGAGAAGAAAGAAGAAAAAAATTATTTATTTTTAATAATGTATGTATCTTGAAATTCTTTTTATAAAAATTTATTTTTTATATTAAATTTTTTTTTATCTCTTTTATTGAAAGATTAAATGATGATGGATTTTATACAACTACTCCAAAAAAAACATTGTAAGCAGTGGCAAAACCGAAAAAGAAAAAGATCAGAAAATTCCCATTAGGTCCCATACTACTCCTTCTGGCCGTAGCCGAACCCGAAGCCATTTTCACAAAAACAAAATCTACTATTCTCTCTTTCTCTCTCTGCCTGCGACCGCCTCTCCTCTCCTCGCATCGCAATTCCCTCACCACTCTCAGATTCTCTCTCCTCCGCCGCGCGCCGCCCCCCTCCGCCGCCGCAAGATCCCCGCGCGGGATTTCTTTAGGGTTTTCTGATCTTCCCTCTCTCCTTCTCCCACGACGTCGTTTTTGAATTGCGGTCACTCTGTGTAGCGTCCACGAGCCGCCATGGCTCCCGGGCGTCGACGCGGAGCGAACAAGGCTAAGGCCAATGGCCACTTGAGTTTGGGCGATCTTGTGCTCGCTAAGGTCAAGGGCTTTCCCGCTTGGCCTGCGAAGGTCTCACTATCTTCCTTATTTTTACTCTCTCCAATATTATTATGATTATGCGTTTTGTTTTGCGATGCATATCTCATCTCTCTGTTTCACTGCTGGTTCAGCATGGCTTTCATGTCCTTTTTTTTCCTGCTAGCTTGTGAAATTGCTCAGATGAGGGAGGGATTTTACATTGTTTGATGTGATATGGCAAGAATAATGAATATAAGTAGGGGGCAACCCTCATCAATACCCTAACTTTTAGGGTTAAGTTATGCCCAAACTCAATCTGTAAGATGGTACTAGAGTCTGGTTGTTGTTATTGTTGTTGTTGGGTCTACAGAAATACCTGTTATTATACCACCTATAGATGTCCAGCCTTCCAAATTTCATGCTCAAGATGTTCAGTACTCGATGTGAGGAGTGTGTTGGAGATCCCACATTGACCAGGGATATGACTAAAATAGTATGTGTGTGTACATACACATCATAAGTTAGCTTTTGAGGTTGAGTTAGGCCCAAACTCAAATTCTGGGATATGATTTACTTTGCTTTCAGTTTATGGGTTATTTACCATAGTGTTGTTAGTATTCTTGGTAAATTTGATCTGTCGTCGCATTTGTACGATGTCTCTTTCTGCATTGTTATAAGGTTTTCAACTCATGGTGCTTGGTTGAACTTTCAGTTATTATTAGTACCGAGGATGCTGATTTTGTTACTTCTTTCTATTCAGATAAGCAGGCCTGAAGATTGGGAGAAAGTCCCTGATCCGAAGAAATATTTTGTTCAATTCTTTGGTACAAAAGAAATGTAATCCTCTCTCACCTGATTTCTCTTGTAATTACTTTGCAGCTAAAAAGTATGTGAACGGATAGGTTGTCATGTAATGATTGTAATCTGATGAATGGTGATGAGTTCTATTGGAATGCCTTTAGTAACTGGTGCCATAAATAAAGGAACTTTTATGTGAATTAGTAAAGAGGAACACCCTTAAGCTGTCAAGTTTGTAATATAATTTGAAATTTTGAATGTGAAAAGAAATGATAAAATTGGCATTTGTGGAATTTTGGAAATAATACCCCGTCACTTGCTGTCTCACTAATTATCGTGTGAGCTTCTATTTTGAGCCTTTGGTTTTTGATTAATACTTGACACATCAACTGATAAAAGTTTGCATTGAACTTAAAAAGTATAGACTAGAACAGTGATGGTACAGATTAATACATGAGGAATAATTGTGGTTTCATTTTTAGATTAATGATACCAGGTGTCTAATTGGTGAATATAATTAGTCATTTCCATTAATTACTCTTAGAGTATAATTGGCTTTACTATCTTTGGAGGACTAACTTAGGCACCTTTGGCTTAAAGAATGGATAATGCATGTGCCCATTTTTTATTTTGTGCTAAAATTCAAATTCAATTGAAAAAATGGGAGTGGCAAGGATGTGTCATGTTATTCCTAATTACTTGGTCTAGGAGTAGAGGCTATAGTGTGGTGTCAAAGACCAACTATCCATAAAGCTTAAACTGCTAGGTGGAGGCATAGGGATGATTTTAATATGTTACATCTGTAACATATAAGTTTTCTAGATTGTGGGTCATAAGAGAAAGAGAGCAAGTTTTAGTGTGGCTGAAGATACTATTGTGTGGGTGTTGTGTGTGAAAATTTGCTTTAAATGCGAGGACATTCTGTCATGATCCCTGCAGTTGGTGTTGTAGAGATGATTTGATTGTTGGAGAAAGGATTAAACAGTTTATTCCTCAAAATTTTAGTTTTAAGTGGTGTAACTTAGATAAACCACCTGTGGTATTTATGGTTCAGAATTTAATTGTCTCTCTTCCTTGCATTGAGTTTTTAGGGATGGAGGGTTGGATCCTGTCTAGGCTCCCTACTACCTTCCATGGTCCTTGAGTTTATCCAAAAAGAAGAGGACAGAGAAGTTACATATGATATACCTAATGAATTACACGGTCAGAATATGGAATTGAATCTTCTCAAGTAATGAGAAAATGAAATTCGGGGATTTAGTTGATGTTATAGTGGAATATACTGCTTGAAATTTCAATTCCTCTCCCACAAAAAAGTAGTTTTAGTGTTTTTAGCTATGGTTTTTGATCTTTTTTGTAGTTGTATAGACCTTCAAACATCTTTGTCTGCAAATATTAGTTCTTGATCAGCAATAGCCTAATAGAAAACTTGTTGATGATGGACACGTGATTTGAGTGACTTTTAAAGTGTTAGATGAATCTTTTGAGATTGTATCCTTCTTGCAAAGGGCTTGAACAACTCTTTTAAGCTATTTTATATCTTCTGTTGGTTTGTTTTCTTGACTTTGGTTGTTCTGTAAGGATATTTTGTCCTTTGCTCAGTTGTCGTCCTTGCTATTTTTTAAGTTTTTGAAGTAAAAGATAATAAGATTTTGTACTTCATATTATACTATAATTTTAGTACTTTCTTCCATTTAGTCCCCAAATTGATTTTTTTTTAACACGTGTTTTTTGTTCTTCATATTTATTCTTTTCTTTTACATTATAATACAATGTCAAAAGTCCTGCATTTTATTTTCTTACAACTGTACCTATGTTATGTTCTTTTCCATTGCAGAGCTTTTGTTGCCCCAGCAGATATTCAGGCATTTACCAGTGAAGCTAAAAATAAGTTGTCTGCACGTCTTCAAGGCAAGACAAAGTACTTTGCCCAAGCTGTGAAGGAAATATGTGCAGCATTTGATGAGATGCAGAAACAGAAGGCTAGTGGTTTGGCAGATGACACCGATGATTCTCATATTGGTTCAGAGGCTCCTTCTAATGATGGGGTAGTAGGTAACCTAAAGGATGCTGCTGATGCTGTATCAAATGCAGAAAAAGATAACATTGATATGGATAATGTTTGCTCTAATTTGGAGCACTGTATGCTGAGAATAGGAGAAAATGACAGCCAAGATGAAAAGCTCTCTGTATCTAACCATCCAAATGAAAGTTCTTCTGTTTCATCACCCGTGATAAAAAAAAAATTAGCCATTGGTTCAGAGACAAAGAAAAATGCTAACAAATCTAGTTTTAAAGGGGCTATTAATGTTAATGATTTTGGGCAAGATGATAATGGGCATAGTGATTTAACAAATGGAACTAAGACAAGAAAGCTTGATAATGGCTCAAGGAAAAAAAGTGAAGCAGCAAGTGGTAGTAATAGAAATGGTGGATCATCTACTGGAAAATTTATGAAGGAGGGAAATTGTACTGGCCGTGGTGATCTTTCTAGGTCTGGAGAGACATTGAAAGCTGGGAAGAAAAGGAAAAATGCATTTTCTGTCAAATCAGATTCTGCAGATACTCTTAAATCAAATGATAATGGTACTACTGTAGAAAAAGATAGCAACTTGATGAAAGTGAAAACAAGTCATGAGGTAAAAAATGAGCTGCAGGAGATTTCGTTTGATTCTGAGGATGCCGATGGTAAAAGTTCTAGTATGAGGAAGAAGACCCAACTTCATGCAAAGCATAATGTAGGAGGAGCAAATGAATCTTTACATGCTACCAAGAAGTTGAAGCATATGGATGCCAGAGATGATTCAACTTTAGGGTATACTTCAAAAGTTCTGAAAAGTGCTTCGCCTGGCTCTACTGTTATTGAAGACAGACAAATTAAAAAATTAGAATCTAAGAAGTCTACACCAAATTTGAAAACAGAAAAAAGCTTGCCATCAAGGGGTCAAATTGGTGGTGCAGGTTCTGATGATTCTGTCCATGAGTTGCTACCTGGGACTAAACATCATAGCCAGGTTCAGAAAATTATGCCTGATTCTGCTGGCATTGCTTCTGATGAAAAGAAAGAAAGAAGTTCTTTTAGACCGAAAGGTGATACAAATAATGTTGTGATAAAACAAGTAGAGAGGAGACGTAGAGCTGTTTGCCTTTTTGATGACGATGACGACGACAAACCTAAAACTCCTGTTCACGGAGGAGCTGCAAAAAATATGAAATTGTCTTCTGTTTCAGAGGTCAATAAGAGAAACAATGTACACTCAGAGAAGTCTGATGTTGTTCAGCTGTCTCAAAGAAATTCCAGTGAACTTGAGGACACCCATTTGAAAGAGCCGTCTTCTCAATTACATGATGACCGTTTGTCAATTCAGCAGCCTCTAAAAGAGAAAGATGACGAAGTAATTCCTGTGCATGTCCCTTACAGTCCTGAAAAATTAGATTTGAAGCAGTTTCCCTCCAATGTGACAAAATTAAGCTCTGTCTCTCCACTAAAATCACCACAGTTGGTACCTGCAACTAAGTCAAATGCTGAGCGGAATAAAGTATCCAAACTGTCGCTTAAAGTTTCCAGTAATGCTACTCAAAAGAGGGCAGATCACGGGTCTTCAAAGTCTTCACATAACCTTAGCTCTTCTCAGAATCAAGTTGTGACTCATAAAAAGAAGCCTGTGTTGTCTGCAGAAATTTTTAAAACTACTCCGGAGACATTGCCTCAGGCAGTTGAAGTTCCTGCTTCAACAGTTTGTTCTAAGGAGCCTGATGCTCTACATGTTGATAGGTACACATGCTTTTGGTTTTTTCTTGTTTCTTTTGGATTTATTTACTGATCCTTCTCCCTTTTTATTTTCTTCATTGTATTACAGATTGGAGGAGGGCACAGAAGAGAAAAATAGTATATATACTGGTTCTGGGACTCCTGAATCTGCTAAAACTATGAAGCATCTTATTGCAGCTGCCCTGGCAAAAAGGAAACAAGCTCATTCGCAATGTCTTCCTTCTGGCTTTCCCAATGTTCAGGAGGGGACTCCTAGTCCCTCCACAGTTCAGCCATTTCTGCCTGTCTCGAGCAATTTTGTGCCGGCAGATATACAGGGAGTTTATGAACACACAACATTGACTTCTCCACCAACTAAAGAGCTTCACTCTGCTTCTCATAATCAACTTGATGCTGATGACATTGAGGAGAGGAGAGTTGGTTCAGTGCAAAGGGGTCTAGGAGGCTCACTGAGTGGTGGTACTGAGGCTGCTGTTGCTCGTGAAGCTTTTGAAGGAATGATTGAAACATTGTCAAGGACCAAGGAAAGTATTGGCCGTGCAACTCGTCTTGCCATTGACTGTGCCAAGTATGGCATTGCCAACGAGGTCTGCTCCATCATATTATTTCGAGTTTTAAAATTATGAATCAGACAATGACTTTCCCCCAAATTATTTTCCTATCCGTATGAGAGGATGGAATTGCTATAGAAAAGAATTTAACGGCTGTTATAGTTTACAAAAATGTGTCTTAATATTTAGTTGGAAGTGTGAAGGTTGGGATCCCTTAAATGAGCATTGTCAGTATAATTTGATTAGAAATGTGGATAAGTTCATGAAGCTAAGCCTCAAGTTTATTGATAATAAAGGTCTTGGAACATTATTTTGTGTATTATTATGTTCAGAATTTTAGTTTAACTACTTCTACTATCAGTTTACTTTAATGCTTTGTGTGTTAATTTCTTGCATATATGATTGTGACATATAACTTTTGTCATATAGAAAATCTTTGTAGTTGTAACATCAAGGACCCATGGAAGATAAGGGATGTATCTTTTTTGTTTAATTTATATTTGTTAGTGACCATTTATTGGAATGTGAATAATATATTTTCTAAATGTTATACTTTTGCTGCTGATTTTGGCAGTTCTGTTATTTTGATGGTTAACATACCTATAGTAGACTTATTCCCTAGTCCTTTTTGTTCAGGTTGTTGAAGTTCTCATCCGAAAGCTGGAAACTGAAACTAGTTTTCATCGCAAAGTAGATTTGTTTTTTCTTGTTGATTCCATCACCCAGTGCTCACATAATCAAAAAGGTGGGTGAAGATATTAGAGAATCCTTTACTATTAGCAATTATTATCGCTGTTTTTGCTTTCCCCTCTCTTCCCTGGCAAAATTTGTTATTACTTTAGGTAGTCTTCTCTTAGTGGCATTGATAAAGTGTAGACATTTTTAGGCATTGCTGGAGCCTCCTACATCCCTACTGTTCAGGCAGCGTTGCCACGTCTTCTTGGTGCCGCTGCCCCCCCTGGAGCAAGTGCCCGTGAAAATCGTCGTCAGTGTCTCAAGGTCAGCTCTCTCTTTCTCGCTCTCTCTCTCTCCGAGTTAATATTTAATATTACAACAAAAGAAATTGCATTGAGAGGAAAGCAGCTGAGTAGAACTAGGGGGAGGATAAGACAGCATCCAATTAGGTAAACAACCCAAGGAGATAGTGGATCTCCTTTCATTCATGACTCAACAAGATATCTTGGTTGACTATTCACTGGAAACAAGAGGCAATCAGAATTCAACCTTGCTGTCTAACATGATTGTGTCATAGTAATTTTGTTCCATCAAGCACTTTAACTAAGATACTCTTAATCAAAAGCTTTCTGAAAATCCAGCCATGAGGCCCCCTTTCCTCAGATTGTTCACTACCTGATTATATTATATGAATGTCCATTACTTGACTTTGGCTACAATCTTTGTTTAGTGAAATGGGGTATGTTTAAGTAACTGGATGATGATGTTTTACTTTTCGTAAGGAAATATATGTTAGGTGGATATCAGATTTGTTTCTTTGTTTGGTTTTCTATTTTTGGGTGGATTGCAGGTTTTGAGGCTGTGGCTTGAGAGGAAAATTTTGCCTGAATCAGTTCTTCGCCGTTACATGGATGATATTGGAGTTTCAAATGATGATATGACAGTTAGCTTTTCTCTCAGACGTCCATCTCGAGCAGAGCGATCTGTGGATGACCCAATTAGAGAAATGGAAGGCATGCTTGTTGATGAGTATGGAAGGTGTGATATTTATTCTGTCAATTTTTTTGACTGTTGCTTGTATTAAATTTTTGTTGGTCATATTTGTACAAATAGTATATTTATCCTTTTATAATTACTGAATCCTGAATGTGCTGGATGGAAGGGTGTAGTCATAAACAAGATAGTTTGTAACAAGAGTTAGAAAATTGAAAAATACACAAAATGCAAAAAAGAAATGCATCAATTGTTTTAGTTTAAGTAATGTTAATGCAATTATATTGTTTGAGGAGAGTTTAGCGAATTTAAATCCTGGTTAAGAAATTTCCAAGTTAATATTTAAGTTTACATAAAGTTAAACTTATTTCAAATCATATTTAGTTAAAAATTGGTTTTATATTTGCTTTTGTGTGTTGTATAATTTTTTTTGGTGAGAATCTTGTTTGGAATTTAAATAAAATAGAGTGAAAGATACTTCAAAACTATTGATTAAGTAAAATTGTTGTATAGTATGATATTATCTTTATAAGTTTGCCTTTAAACACTGATCATATAAGAACTAAGCAAGCATGCAAGGTTCTAAATCCGTGCCATGGAAAAGTTATGTATCTTTGAAAACTTAAATTATGTAGTGGTGAAAGTTTTTTGCATATTCTAGTGTTAACAAGGTTTTGGCAAACACTCAACTTATTGATTTATGTAATGTTGACCTATTATACTCTCATGTTACACGAACGATATCCACGTTAAAATTGTTGTTAGCAAAATACTAAGACATGGATAGGAGAAAATAATCGATAGAATTCACACATGTTCTGATGTTCATGATGCCACAGTACATAAATTTTTTCATATTGGCCTTGCTATTATTCAATGTGAGATGAATCTTGTAAGCTGGATCTGGGATTGGTATCATATAATAAAGAACTACTAACCAAATCTAGTTTTTTTTTTTGGGCTTAATTGCACTTTTTACCCCCAACTTTTTATTTTTTTGGCAAATTTTACCTCCAACTTTTAAGCTTATTAATGGATAAATGACGGAAGGTAAAATTTGCAAGTTTCTTAAAAAGTTGGGGGTAAAATGTGCCAAATTCACTTGTTGGGGGTAAAATTCACCAAAAATTTAAAAGTTGGGGGTAAAAAATGCAATGAAGTCTTCTTTTTTTTTTTAAAAAAAAAATTGGTGATGGCTTTCATTTGTGAATTTTTAGTTTGCTAGATTTGATTAACTAGATAAAGCTTTACTGTTGATTTGTTGTCTGTTTTCTTGCCATTCTATTTGCTTTAAAAAGTAATTTCTATTTCTGATTCATGTTATATTCCTGGATATTGTGTTCCAGTAATGCTACGTTTCAGCTGCCTGGGCTTTTATCTTCACATGCATTTGAAGAAGACGAAGATGAATATGAAGATGCTATCCCAATCAATTTGTGTAAGGAGACATTTGATGCGTCTCCAGCAGATCCCCCACATACCCTTGGAGAATCAGAAACTTCTACTGTTACCCCAAATGACAAGCGCCATTGTATCTTAAAGGATGTGGATGGTGAGCTGGAAATGGAAGATGTTTCAGGTCACCCAAAGGATGAAAGGCCTATATTTTTTAACAATTCTGATGAAATTGACTTGCAACATCAGGACTCAGATAGGAATTTAGATCCAACTTCAAACATTTCGGAAGAGACGTCAGTTACTCCAGAAGGTTCTCCTCCTATGCCACTCGATTCACCTCCTCCACCCCCACCTTTGCCTTCGTCACCTCCTCCTCCATTATCTCCATCTCCTCCCCCACCTCCCCCACCCCCCATGGTGCAACCCCCGCCTCCTCCTTTACCACCCTCAGCCCCTCCGGTGTCATTGGTTCCTCAATTGTCTGGACCAGCTCGGCCACCACTCTCCCAGTCATTAATGCCATCTCAGTCATCACATCAGTCTTCCCCACAGTTGGGTTATCAGCAGAGTGTACCTCATGACTTTAGTGGCACTACTAATGTAAGACTGTTTTTCTTTTGATATCACTTGTTTGTCTGGATTTGTTTGAATTGCTGATTTTGACAAATTCAGTCAGCTGTGCAGGGTAACCAAATAGTTCCAATGGCTGGGAATTCTTTTCCCGGAGGTCACAATAATGCAGTTGTCAAGAATGATGTATTTCCACAGCCATCTGCTTATGCTCCAACAGCTGGCTGCAGCTCCCTGGAACCTTCTAGTTTTAACCCTTCAAGGCAATTAGAATACGGACAGAATGATATGTACCTAAATGCTCAAGTTCCTCAACCAAACCATCAGTTTCAGCAGGGTAATCCCCCATTTGCTCAGAGGCATGCACATGCTGCCCCACCCCAAAATCCCCCAAATCCATACTCATATTCAAATCCTACAGTTCAGCAGCATCTTCCACATTCATTCCATCCTCCCTTCCCTTTACCATCCCTTCCAGATGGCCGAAGACAATTTGTTGCTGATGAGCAATGGAGAGTGTCATCAAGTGAATTTAAAACAAACAATCAACATGGTGTATGGAGAGGGAGAAATCCTTCATGTCCTGGTCCACCCTATGGGCAAGAAGGTATATGACTATATTTGGCTCCATTCCAAATGTTTATTTTATTAAATTAAAATATGGATTCTTTTAGGCTTTTTCTTATGTTTATATCATTCCTGAGGTTAGTTCATAGCTTCTTATAGAGGTTCTGATCCTTCTATTTTCTTTTTAATTATACATTATGTAATTTTTCTGTTGTTGATAGACAGGTGAAAACTTTGTAGTTTAACTATTTTGTGTTTATTTTGTTTGTTAGAACAAACTAAATGTTGTATCTAAACATTGTTTTGATTATGGCGATGAAGGTCATTTTCGGCCATCACTTGAAAGGCCGCCAGTAAGCACTGTAGGTTTTCAGCGACCAATTTCAGGCAACCTACCTGTTGCTCCAATATCTGGTGATTTTTGCTAATCTTTCCACTGCGATATGTGTCTGTATGTAAGGGGTATAATCTAGTGAGAGGTGAGAGGTGAGAGGTGAGAGACATCAATCTTGGTCATACAATCATGCATGGATGATTAAGATTATTTTAGTTAAATCTAATGTTAACCATCTATTTTAATTCTATTGTTGAAATTCTTTCCTCCGATGCTCTTGTTCCCTTGATATATATGTGTGTGTCTGTGTGTGCGTGTGCGTGTGCATGTGTGTGCTTTACCCCATTTGCACTTCTACTTGTTAAGAAACTAAATTTAAAATTCATTTTTGCCCCTTTCAGGACATGGTGTACCTCAGATGATGCCCTGTAGGCCAGACATTCCTGCTGTTAATAGTTGGAGACCCACTTGAAGTTGATTGGAGTCTTCTTATTAGTAGTAGGTAAACTTCTCTGTGTTTGGGAGGATTGCTTCCTGCAATAATGGCTGAACCAAAAGTTACAATAGGTGATTGTTCAATGATTTTTGGTTTCTGTGTCTCATTGACAAGTGCAGACACCCCAATACTAAATACAGAAATTGTTAAATAAAAATGTAAACACAGACAATTTATGTTGGGAAAATAATAAATGCAATATTTTCTTTAATTTGTATTTAGGAGAAGTAGAATTATTTATTGTTGAATGAAGTTCTGTGCCTCTGTAGCCTCACCTGAATTTGTGGTGTTAGGAAGTCTTGGCTATGCATTAAAAAATTGGCCAACTGCTGAATAGATATTTTGGGTTTATCATTGTTGGGAAATTCTTCCAAGTGTTTGTGTATTTGAACAGCTTTGATATTTTTGTATCTATGACCGGAGGAGAATGAAAACGTTTTATTTAGCTTATTCTCCTTGTTATTTCTTTTATTTTTCTCTCTTTCTAGTAAACTTTAACAAAAAGAGCAAATGACTGCTTGATATAGTTCTTGACAACATGGCATGATTGAAATATCAGGGATAAAGCCCTGTGAATATTTTTTTTGTTCTGAAAAGTAAATCATGGACTTCTTCCATAGTCAGATGTGTTAAATAATTTTGACTTCATATTGGAAAGTTTCCCCTTCATCTGCAAAATTGGTGGATAAGAACATTGGTGATCGAGTTCATGATTGTTGGGAACCTGTTTCATGGAATTTTCCCAACTCCAAACTTGCATATGTTAATTCTTGACACAGTTTAGGGTATTCTACTTGCATTTTTAATCAGGAAATAAATGTATTTGATGTTCCTTTCTTTCTTAATATTGATTTGTTTTTACTGCTTGCTGTCTTTCAGTGGTGTTGCTGGTGGATCGACATACAAGGTTAAATTGTGCCTCGAAGTTAGATTCGCCCGTGTAGTACATACAACTTACCCATGATGAAAATTTTGAAAACTTGTGGAGGCTTTTGACAGGAATGTGTATATTGTAATTTTTCCTGACAATGTATCCCAGGAACATTTGCTTCCAAGTTTAGGCCCATGTTTTTGACTTGGTTAGTTTATCTGTTTCCCATCCCTTGTAATTATTACATAATATCTATATAGAAATCTGTTTCAAGGACTCAATTTTAACCAAAATAAATGAATGTTAATTTTTTTTTTCTTTTAGGCTTTTTTTTTTTTGTTTTACATTTTATTTTCCCATAGTTTATTGCATTTTCTTAATAAATAATAGCATGTTTCATGACTCAAATACCTATAAGTTATTACCTTTCTATATATGTGGTAGTCAGTTCTGGAGCTCTATGTTTATTAATTATTTTAGCCATGTTTATCAAAAAATGGGAAAAAATGTGATTTATGGTGTGATGTTAAAGTTTTTTACTTAATGTTACTTGACAATGTTTAGTGTGAAATGGTCTTTTTATGAGTTTTTTTTTAAATTCCCTTTATTTATTTTTTAAATCTATTAATAGTTGTTTTTGGGGGTGAGGATTGTTACATTTCTTGACTAGACCATTCAAAAATTTAGAACAACACCTCATTGGGTCAAATCTTTTGTCTATTAAGTTATACATGTAGTTAATACCACTGACATGTTGCAGTTTCATAGAATTATAGTTGAGGTATTTCCCCTGACGAGTTTTTTTGTGTGCAAGGGGTAGTTTGGGAATGGTTTAAATTCTTTTGCATTGTTGTGCAAAACTTTTAGGAGTGTTTTTACCCTTTACCTTATGGAATAAGGCTGTTTTTATGGTCTATAGTTTTCAATTCAATGTTGAGTTTCTCTCTGGTATATGTGGAGTTGCACATTTTTTGAAGTTGTGACTCTTAGTTCAATGATTTTTTAGTATCTTTGTGTTTCAGGATATCTTATGCTCTTGATCTTTTTTTCTTTCCTCCTTGACATTTTTTTCCCGTTTTCTTAAAAAGAAAGTATGGATTAGAAGAACGCTGGTAAGGGACATTAGTTTTGGACATGATGTTTTATAGGAATTTTGGATTTGGGAGAAACATAATTGTGAAATTCAGTTGCATGGTTGCTGAAACGTACCTGCCTGTGAACATTCCAGGATTTTAAGTGGCCTAAGCTAGGCTTACTTGATAATAAACGTTCATAAAAAAATTCATGCTGCTAGAACTGTACATGAATTAGAATGGATACGAATGATAATACTGAATTAAAAAAAGTGCATCATCTGAAACAATTCTGCAAAGTTCTAAATTGTGAGCAGTGTTGCTTTTGAGTTTCAATCCTTTTGCCTGATTGTCTAATAAGTAGATGGATTAGCAGGCTTTTGAATATCATGTACTTTTTAAATGCTGCTTCCTTGATTAAATGACAACAAATAAGTGATGCTCATTGCATTTCCAATTGAAGATTTTCTATTTTTTTAAAATTGTGTTTGAGGAAAAACCAACACAAATAGCTTCTCAAAGTATATTTGAGGGCAATTTCATTAGCTATTTATGCATTTATTTTTACACCAGAGAATACATGAGCATTTTTACAAAAATTAGAAAAGAATACCATTAGACTCCTTTTATTTGTGTAATTCTTATTAATCTATTCTACAGTGTTTGAGAAGCGTAAGCACTTGAATCTTTGCCTTGATACTATGGAGTTCCTGTGATTTTTAGCATAAGTCAGCTTAAATTTATGGTGCTCAGCTTGCTCGTTTGTTTTTATGATCTCTCTTTTCACGCTCTAACCCTTGTTTTCTCCCCTTTTGATTGCAATTTTGGGGCATAATGGATTAGTGTGTAAGAATTTAAAGTTTGGTAATGAATGACCCCCACCTGTTCTTGACGTAAAATTAAGCGGCACTGTTTTTCTTCACACCATGCTTTTCAGTATACCTTATTTCAGTGTTGATGGCTTGTGATGTAGCTTTTATTTAATCCACTTTATTGGTACAAGTGCAATTGATGATTTGGTGTTTGTTAAGTGATAACCTTTCAATATTGTTTAAGAGGAATTCTGAATATCTTGGCGATTTCAGGTTTTGGCAAAGCCTAAGAAGATGATGATCATTTTCTCATGTTTTGAAGGTGATAACTGAACACAAGATTACAGTCCAACATACAAAGACTGCTGATTTATTGAGGTAATATTGTCGCGGAATTTCAGAACAGACAATGCTTTAGTTATGTTTTCTTCAATTATTATGCTAGGGCATCTATAGTTCTGAACATAGTTCTAATGGATATTAATTCTTTATGACTAGTTTAACATTTATTCTACATTACAATGTCTAGGTTTTGTTTCTTCTCGTGTAATGCATGCATCTCTCCATGCAATTTGAATTCATAGTTTTTCTGAATTCTTACAAAAGAAAGTTGAAATGGTAAAGTTTTGTCATTAGGTGCTTAAATCTTCTCTGATTTATGGCTTTAGTTTCCATCTACCTATTTTGCCATATGATTCTATATTTATGGGTGATTATATTTACAGACTTGCCATGAAAGCTAAGGCATAATCTGTCGTCATAGGTATCTTGTCATGTGTAAGGCATAATTTGTCGTCATAGGTATCTTGTCATGTATTTTACATCCTTGCTCATTGCAATGTTTTAAGTGTCTGCCTTTCCAACTCAAGGTTGGAGGGGTGGCTCAATATGTTTTGAGAATAGAGTTCTTCAACTTCACTCAGGAATGCTTGAGGATTGGAAAGTAACAATTGTATATGAAATGATTTGATTCTGATAGAGTGAAACCTAGGGATAAGTAGTCTGAGACATATAACACTTGACAATCTTAGATGTTAAAGATAGTCACTAAATTCCTGAAACCTGTGTTGTGGGAAGCTTATTTCTGAGGCTTTTGCTTTTCAAGATGTCTTACATTTGAAGCATATCGATCAATTTTTTCTAGTTCACGACATTAACTTCAATTGTCCATTCACTACTGTGAGTTCAATTGATTGATTCTATGGCTCACACTAAAACTGCCCCAGATTTGTTCTCTCTGATTGTTAAGCTGGGACTAGGTGTATCGTTTAAATTGTTATCCTATTAGATTGTAACCAATCAGTGGAATTTACTAAAACGTACTTAAATTCTGACACTCAAAGATGCTATACTTGATGCATGACATATTGACATTGGACTGGATTTGTGTTTCTTTCATGGTTTTAAATGAACTGAAAGAAACTCTTGTGAAGCAATTCTGCATTGTATAAGCAAGCATTGCTGTTGTCTAAATTGAACACTATTTTGAAACTCAGCATTTTGTTTTTGGATGTTTGCAAGTGTATTTGTTTTTACATGTTTTAGGCTGCTCGAGTTGTTGCCATGGCAAATCTTAATATTGGATTGTTACTCTAAACCATATTCTTTATGGTTGTCTTTCCCGTTTTGCTGTCATGGCTGTAAAAGTAGGGTAATATTTTGATGTCCATGAGACTACAAGTCACTCTTTAATTGTTCTTCTATTCCTCAATATCATCCATTAGCTTCGTTAGCCAGTTCATTTATTTTACTTGGTTGGAATCATTCTGATTATCAGATTTATAATAATATTAAATCCGTACAGCATGTACATTCACAGTAGCTAATGCTTGTTAAATTTTTTTTCCTTTCATTTGACTGTTTGTTAGAGGACTTTATGTAAACATAATTATTGTCTAGATAACTAGTTTGTCTAATCTGAGTTTCCAAATTGTGTGTTGGACTTAAAAATAAGCATCAAAATCTTTTCATTAGCAGAATTGAAACAAAGTGGAATTTTGCATCCTTCTTTTGATTATCTTTTAATGATATTTGGTGTGTGGTTGCTCACCAGTAGCCTTGCTGTGTGGCATCATCACAGAGATTATATATACATATCTTTTGTATATTTTAATTCATTTCTATGTATTAGACTGCCATAGGTTGGTTTTGATATCATGGACTGATTCTGTTTTTCTTTTTCTTGTATCTATCATTTTCTTCATATATATATATAATATATTTTTGCCGATTAAAAAAAAAACATATCTTTTGTATATGTAAATTGTTTATATATAACAAAGTGGAAATGTAGGGGTAAGGTGTTAATGCTTCGAATCATTTTAAATTGAAATCCAATTAATGTGGGGCTCTAAACGCTGAATATTATATTGTATATAATTCTTAAAATTGTATCCTGGGAAGTATTAGTGTAAATAATTCTATTTTTACTTAATAAATAAAAATAACCATCGGTCGTTATTGAAATTTAAAATTAGGTATGTTTAAGTAGTAGCAAGATGTGCACTTTTGTATTGTTCGGGTGATGAAAAAAGTTCATGCAATGTTGGAGTCTCAACTTGAGGAGAAATAACGGATGATATTAAAATCTCGATACTTTGACGGGGGTTAGTTTTCACAAGTATGAGGAAATTATAGATATCCTTTAAAGCTGTATTTTAGACTGTAGATATAATCTTTTAAGATGATACTTTGTAATTTAAAACTGATTGATTAATGTATTTGTTTGTTCAGTTTTAGTGAGATAATAATTTCATTGAAAAAATGTGTATGGGGGTGGGCTAAGTTTATAATATTGCGAGTTATCGGTGTAATTTATATCATTAAAATAGATGGTTTAATACTTATTTCATTTCTTATTTTAGGGATGTAAATTCGAAATTCGCATGTAAGTTTTCGTGTAAGGCTCACCCTTGGTCATTATTTTGAAAGCCTCTACAGAAAATGCATGTCCAACGGGTTGGTCTGAAATTCGCGCTACGGGGAAGAGGACCAATGAATGAATTAAGGAATAACAGCTATAATGTTTAGACTCTTAACATTGTTGAGAGGGTGTAACATTTAGTTAGGTTTTATTTTGTAGCTGCAAAATCTTCAAAGATGAAGCACACCAAATTTGCGAAACAAAACGTGTATTTGGGAGCTAGGACTCCTTAACAAGGAGAGGTGGACCTTCTGCCAAAAAATGTACGGTAAAAATGATTTACGCTTAAATTAATTTCTAATTAGTTTGCACACAAGGGTGCGGCAAGGATTTTTTTTTTATTTTTAAATTATCTAGAGTGCACTTTTTAGTTTTAATTTTACTTATTCATTTTATTTATTTAACTTACTGTTTTTTATTTGTCAGTCAATGTAAGTCTAAGAAATATATTATATCTTATTTTAGAAAGTCTGGTATTGCTTTCAATGCTTATAGTATCTTAGTACATAATCAAGGGTTTCTTTGGAAGTTTATCTAGGAATAATTTTAGAAGAAAAATGAAATAAATTTTTTCACAAGGTAAAATTTGTTTGTGCGCTAGTTAGATATCTTATTTTAAAAAAGTTACATGAGAGTATCTATAAATTATTTTATGCATAAGATACCTTTAATCTATGGAAAAGTTCATATTTTGCTTTTGAAGAAATTTATCCAAAGAAGTATATCAATTGTGAGTTTTAATGTTGATAAAGTAGAAAATTCAAATAACATACAAACTTATTATATTTAAGTTATCTTCAATAAGATATTTCAATTAGTTTTTAACTTTTATTAATAACTGTCAATCTCATTTGGTTGTTCAGTAAATAAATTTTTTTTAATAGCTTTTAGTTTTTTTTAATACGTTAACTTCTAATTTTTTATACTTTTACTTTTATCTTTGATATATTTATTTATTTTCCTTATTATCTTTATAAAATAAATTATGGTTATATTATTTTTCTGTTATTTTATACTTTTCAGTTACTTCAATTGTTAGTTTTATCGAATATTTCTAATTTAATAAGGTAGCTTTTTAGCTTCCAATTAATTTTTCAAGTTGTTTTGATTCTATCGCTGTTGCAAAGCTTTAGGAAGAAGTTAGAAACACAAATGAAAAAGAAAAATCTTTAATAGATGTGGCAGGTTTGATTTTAGCCATAAAAAATGTCTGTTAACTCAACTGGTATTATAAACCTATTACAATGAAAATCTCTTGCGGCTCATCTTCAGCAATGATTTGGTCATTTGATTGTAAGGCTTTGCAACCATGTAAAGTTCAGCCAGTTGAACACGTAAAACAAATCGGGTAGAAAATTTCCTGTAGTCATCTGCTTAGGCATTTCTAAGATAACAACATTTTTTGGCCATGTTTGCTGCCAAAAAAATATATCTAAACAATTTTTGGGGTTATAATCGAGTCCCCGCTTAAAGAATAGTAATGTAAAACATTTTTCACCTCAGAAAAACCTATTGCATAAGGGACCAAAATTGGTTTCAAACTACAACTTGAGGTTTGCTCAATGGATGATTTTGATGCTGTAAACATGACATCATGCTAGTTGGCATGGCACTGCGCTTAAACCACGTGATTCGAATTAGCTGTCAGTGCAATTCGGCTACCAGATTTCTGCCTCTGAGCTAGTCCCTTTGCTGATCTTGGTGAAAATGAAAAGCCACCATTACTGTTATTACTATCCTGCTTCAAGAGCAACTCTGGAATATGCTGAAGGTTAGCTTCAGATTTATAACTCCTCCGGATAAGTGTACTTCTCCTATCAGAATCACTTCTTCTGGCTTTTACAACTTCCATAATGTCATCCAAAGTTTCGTTCGCCAAACTATGAGATTTTTTGTGGTGACTATGATGTTGAGGGGACATTGGTGATTTCTTGTAGAATGAACCATTTTCTGAACATTTTGAAGCCCTTTTCTCGTACTCCACCATGCTAAAGATTTCAGATACAGATTTCTTCATTGTCGGTTTAGTTCCGTAGTGACTTCGTAAACAGCTCATGACCGGGGAGAGCTTCTGCTCGGAGGACTTCCTTCCCAGGGACTTTGCATTATCAGCAGCTGGACTGTGGTGTGTGTTATCATATCTGAAGGGACAATGTTCAATAAAATGAATTCAGTGTATTGAATTTAGTAGAGACGAAGCACAATGAAGCTAATACTCAAATATATGTGCTTGCTTTATTTATGTTCATATTAAAGAAAATGGTACTGAAGTTTTCATAGTACGTGGTTATAACCTACCTGTAAGCATTTTACATACATCAACTTTTCTTGTTAAAGAAGTTAAAAGTGGTATAGCATGAATCATGATAACATGTGAATCAGGATATATATATATATATATATATATATATATATATATATAAAACTTTTTCAATAATGTGTCTCCTTGGCATACATACACGATATAACTTCCGAATCAATCAATACTAACTAAAAATGTTAAGATTAAATATATGATGAGTTGAATGGTTAAGGGAGAATGAAAGAGGGGAAAGGTCGTAGTTGGATTCGATACTCTCTATTAACAAAACTAACATTAATAAAAAAATAAATGGTGAATTGAATAAACATACATACCCTGTAGTAATGGGCGGAGGGTGCTTTCCATTTAGTGGAATGCCAATAGACTTAAGAGCAAACATCTGGCTGTCAGTAACAAGTCCATTCATCTTTTTTATGTCCGCAACCTACAATTTTCCAAAGGGAAAGAAATATACCAAGTGGTAAAATTATTGCATGCAGAATTTGTTCATATGTCAAAGTGAAAAGAAAGAGAATTTTTTTTTTTTACCTCAACACCATACTTGATTGCTATGCCAGCTAGCGTATCCAATTTGGAAATTGGATGCTGAATGTAGCCTAGCGTTGGAGGGGATGATGCAGAAGATGACATCATCATTTGGCTATGATTATAATTATACATAGAGCGTGTTTGGATCTGCATTGTGTTTCCGTATAAATTCACGTCCAAATGTTAATTTAAAATTTAAGCTCTTTCCCCTGACATTTCCATCCAATAATATCTCCTAAAACTGGAATCAACAATGCGTCAAAAAGGAATCAGATCATATTGATGGAGAACGGAGGAATGATGCATGCAGTCATAATCTGATCTAGATTTTCTGTGTTCTTTTAGTGAGAAAAAAGAAACCAAGATTTCTTTCAAAATTAGTCAAAAGCCTTAACTATGCTTATTGTTTTTATAAATTTACAACACAACTAAAAATAAATTATTAATTATTAGAAATGTAAGTCAGATTTCAATTAAAACATTTAAAAATAGACATTTTTCCAAATGCATTTTTGGCATTACTATATGAAGAGGTTTTGGTGGATTATGTAATATGTGTCGCTGCTGATATTCATCCCTACCAATAAAAAAACAGCTAACTCTATTTAAGGCCTTTCAAACTTTTTAGGTCATACGTTGCTAAATCAAAGATAGAAAAAATGGTAGTCAAAATGTACCTACAGCATGCCATTACTCTAAATTTATGTTTTTTTTAACAAAAGCAAATGAATTGTATACCACTGAAATGCTTGATATAACTGCATTTTCAGTTCTGCAGTGCTATGGATATATTCTACTACACAACCATGTGAGTTATAGTATTCAAGAGGATTATAGTTTAATAGCACCGCAATTAATTAACTACTCATTTGATTTTAAAATTTGGAAAGAATTGAGAATTTCTGTGTTTAGATTTATTTTGAATGGACAAAGAACGCAATTAAACGAACCTTCTAAATCAGTTCTTATTACATTATTAACATCTAGTTTCCCTATCCCGATCCCTTGAGTGATAAATCCTTGTTTCTACTTTCTAGTCATGAATCCTGTGGTAAACCAAAATAGCAAGAAGTTCAAGAAATCTCCAAAGATACATACAACTCGATTATCCAATTACGGTTAGGATTAATTATCCATTGCCTAACTAGGTTGACTAAAAAACATTAAGCACATATTCAACAGCTTAATATAAAAGATTCAGAAAAGGGAATAAAAAAATTTAAGAAAAGGAAAGAAAATGAACATGAGAACAGGCAATTGGAGGTGTTTGTTTAATTTTTTAAGATAAATTACGATGTTAAATTGATACAACACATACCATCACAATAGCTATACTTATTTCTTTATTATTATTATTATTTTTATTTTTTCATTAGCCTTGTTGTTAGAGGATAATTATTGTCTCCGTGCTAATTCGTCTAATATGAAAAGTTTATCATTGGAATTGGGATAAGCATAAAATCCTTTTTCATAAGCAGTATTGAAACAAATTAGAATTAAAAAATATTTGTTACCCAATCGTTAAGCAGGTTAAAAAGTATTTGTTATAATTTTTAAAAACAGAATTAAATAAATAGGATATTTATATATTTTTTGATTTAAAAGTAAAGTAGAAAATTGGTAATCAAAATGAACATTTGATTGCTCTAGATCTATGTATTTTAACGAAAGCAAATGAATTGTATACCACAACACTGGATGCTTGATATGAAAAATTTCCAGTGGCACCTAACAGTTCTGCAGTGTTAGGGATACTACACAACTTGAATACCACTACGTGAAAACACTGACTAATCAAGTTCTTGATCTTCGTCTTCACTATCCTCTGGATGGTCTCCATCTTGATCTTCTTCATCTTCTTCACCCTGCATCTCATCATCACTTTTTCCTTTGCCACCAGCTTTTCCTAATACGGAACAGTAAGAGTTATGAGAAGTATGTGCAAATAACAAAACTTCATTTACAAAAGATGCAGGCAATTGGAGAATTTAAAATCAGAAGAAAATGACCAAGGGGGATAAGCAATGATCAAGGGACAAGAAGAAGAGAAAGAAAATAAATGAACTTATGAGAGTTGTTGAGGAAGTAAAGACTTCTCAGAATATATGCAATTGAGATCAGAAGGATCACCAATCTTTACTCTACCAGAAAGGTAGCAAGAGCAACAACTTTAATGACAATGTTCTCTTGTGATTTGGTACTCTTGTGATTCAAGATATGAAATATATAAGGCATACCTCAAAATAATCATGTGTAACAAGAAAAAAAAATTCTTGGAGGAAGTTTATATTATATTGTAGTATTGTACATGAAAATAGTTGATTGCCATTGGTCCATCTCTAATTGTTTATTCAAGAATAGCTCAAATGAACTTCTATTCACAAAAATAAAAAATAAAAAAAATCTAATTGTGGCTTTCATAGATCTTTCAACAAAAATAAGTAAATTTAATTGAGGCCAGTGTGTAGGATAATGTACCATATTCACTGAAGAGAACTTCACCCGAACACAGTCCCTTCTCAATTTTAACTAGTTGAAGAGTCATTCTGGGTCCAACCTCATGCAGTTTGACAGCACTTTTTGTAGAAGCACAATTAACTCTACCAATATCACTGGACAAAGTAACTGTTGCTGCTTCTTCATCAGCTTCACTTTCTGATCCATAGCCAGCCCTTACAAATCACACATGAAACAATAAGGAGAAGGGAGGAAAACAGTGTGATCAATTATTTTGTATAAATGACACAATTTCAGTTCATTTTTGAACTATGTTCTATATCTGATAGCTGCTTCTCATGTATAAGTAAAATACAAGAGTTCAGGAAATATGTCACTAGAGGAAAAAAAACTTCGAAAACCATATATAGACAACAGTTTCAAAGGTTAATCTTTGGTTCTATACTGAGTGGTTGAGAAAAGAAAAGAAAAGAATATTAAAAAAATTCTTGTCATTGCTTATTATTTATGCCTCACAACATAAATATTTAGCAACTGGCAAAGAGAAAGTTATTCAGATCCTAAACTCATAAGCAAATGTACCTTCCTTTCCAGGGAAACCTAATAGTTGAACCTTCCAATTAAAATATAATATCTGTACACTCACAGGAACAAAGCGTTACATCGAAAAACAAAACGAAGAACTAAGAGCAAGTTGAATAGGTTTCTGTTTGTTATATATCTAAATACTCTAAAATATCATATCTGCCTATTTAAAGAAGGATAATATGGGTGCCATGCAAAGGTCAAATGGATCATACCAGCTCTCTCAGTTCGTCATTCAAAAAGGAAAAAAAAATGAAAACATGAATGAATAAGCAAGTATCTTACTTTGTGACAAAATCACTAACGTCTAGGAGATTCCTTAGATCAGGAACCTGATGGCTCTGCACAAGTTTTCTTATTCTGCGTGAAACACCTACAGGTTGTAATCTTATGGAATAATGGCGAAAATCAATGAGCTTAGTGTCTTTGTTGTAATTAAGCAACACAATTCTTTGGCATGTGGAGAGCTTAACCTGAAATAACAAGTTGTGACATTAGGAGATGAAGGACTTGGATGTCAAGTAAGTCATTGATGTGTATGAGTGCCTATAAACTCACAGTTTTGACATCAATTGTTGGAAAAATATTCTGAAACATGTTAGTTGTAAGCTGCAGAGGTGGATCTCCACTCACAAATCCAGAAAGCACAATCTAGCAAGAAAACATGGAAACATAAATGTTGGATAAATAACAAAAGTATACAACTTAACTACTAACATTTACTAAGTAAGCAATTACATATTTTAGTACCAAACCTTCAACTGGTTGCAAAAGTTGTATATTCCCCTATTCAAATACTACTAGTCTAGAATTAGCAGTTAAGCCATACAAGAAATTGATAATAACATGAGAATGGACATCACAAAGTCATAAAATAAATTCATGTTCAGTGCAATATCCACTAGCAGCAAACAAACTAAAAGGTGACCATCTCATCAATCCTTAATTTGATAAGGATTAAAGGTAAAAACATAATAAGCAATCCCTTTCTCACATTCCATTTGCATACTCTAATCTAGTAATAATAACAGGGTGAATGGCATTTGAAGAGAAAATAATATCATGAAAAGTTATCAGTTGTGAGATTCCATTTAATTTGTCTAAAGTTTAAGATGCTGCAATGCTTCAGTTGCATCATGTGAGTACAAGGAAATACTTTACCAGAGCAGAACTTTTAAACAGATCCTTAGGGCATCGAGGATGCAATTGAGATCGAGCGATGTCAGCGGCCAATGAGTATTCGTGTATCTTAAACGTAAGAGTAGGCCCTTGAGGGGTTGTTGCAACCCTCAAGTAAGGTGAAGTAGCAGTTTTTGACAATATGAAGAAATGTGTGACACCCAAAGGTCCAGCAACATTCAGAAAGTCTCTCAGATTATTCCGTTTCTTTTCCTGCAAAAAAGAAGACATACTAGTATATAATTGATGTCAAGACACATAAACTTACTCCAGATGGATCCAAGGGCATTTTCTGATACAAGGCCAAAAATATTATCTATATGAGAAAATCCTGATCATGCTAAGCAGGTAAGAATACTATGAGCTACAAACTCAAAGTTCAAACTCAAGACTACTGATTAAGCTGGAATAACCCTATGTTAGTTCTACTGATTGATCTAGGCGCATCTGGCCACATGGATTTTTTTCTTTTCTTTTCAACAAATTATTTTTTTATAGTTGCAGGCACATAGCTTAGAAACAAATTACACAAAAACCATATATATATGATTCACTTTTAAAGTTCATTCAAAGATGAAAAACAAAAGTAAAGAAGAAGGGAATATTTATACTAACCCTGAGGCTGAGAGCAGTGTACGGAAGCATCAACTTTCTGAGGTCCATCTGAAGCTGTTTGAGAGGAGCCGGCAACTTGCCTCGTGAAAAGACGAAACTTTTGGGGATTTTCTTTCCCGTAATAGGATCGACGCTGGGTTGCTCTTGCGGTTGCTTCGGTTTTTTTATGATAACGGGTCTTCTGAACCCTTGTTTCTTCTTCCTCTGTTTTCATTCACAGAAACGATAATTGAAATCAGACAACGCAGAGGAAAGAGAGAGAGAGAGAGGTGAGCTTACCATTGTTTGGGTTTGGGGGCGTGGAGAGTGTTTTCGCTGCCGCCGAAAGGGTTTTAGGTGCCGCCGAAAGAGCACTGGGCAAGGGCTTAGAGTTACAGGCTAGAGCAAAACGAAGAGAAAATAGGATTGCATACTTATTTATATCTATATATTATATAAATTAAGCTATTTTAAAATAAATTACAAAGTTATGACTGTTTTGAAATTATTTTCAATTATGAGACTCTCAACCATGTCTAAAGTAAGCGTGACGACTGAATACGTTTAATTGGGATGTGAAACATTTAGGTAACATGCCAAAATTAGACATGTTCATTGGATAATATGCTCAAATTAGACATGTTCAATCACATTCAATCTGGACATATTACCCTCATGTGTCATGTCTAAATTTGACGTGTTTAGTCTTGTCATATGGGTTAATTCGTCCAAATGATTTAACTTTGATAGAAATGTTTGATCGAGACATACGATATGTTAAAACGTTCGAAATTAAGAGAAGTAATTAAAAAAATAAAAAATAGCATTAAATTAACTAATTAAATAATTAAAAAAGTAAAAAAATAAGAAATTTTTTAGATGATTGAATCATAAATCCTAATTTTAACCTACTTAGAGACATTTTTTGAAAAAAAAAATAGTTGATCAAATCCCCTTCTGAAACTTACCCAGACATTCTTCTCTAAATTTCGAACGTTTTGACATATAGTACGCCTCGATCAGACATTTGAAGTTTATATAATCAATATTACCGCAAATTCATGTATGCGTGACACATGTCCCAATGTCACGTAGTAGTAGGACTGAATATGCCCAAAATGGACGTGACTGAACATGTCTAATTTGGGCGTGTTACTTCCCTGTATCACGCCCAAATTAGACGTGTTCAGTTACGCCCAATTTGAACTTGTTTGACCGTCCGTATTTATAAATAATTTCAAAATAGTCTCATATTTGTAAATAATTTTAAAATAGTCTCAAATTTGTAAACTTTTTTTAAAATAGTATTATTTTAATTTTTTGCTTATAAAATAGTGTTGCTTGTGAAATTAGATCCGTTAATTAATTTATTTTTTTAGTTAAAATAAATAAAATAAAACATAATATGTGTACATGAAAATAAAAAAATATTTAGAATATTTATTTTAAGGTATTATATTATATTTTTAAGATTTTTCACTGTTAGGACATTCGAAAAAATATCATGACTAACACATAATAATATATCTTCTCATTTAATATTTTTTTTAAATAGTATTAAAAACAAATTCATTTACTTAAAAAAATTGATATCATTTATTTGCTTGAACCTAATTTACGTAATTGATATATTAAATGAGTAATTAAGGTAATTAATATTATAATTTTAAAATTCAATTTTTAAAATACAACCACCCAACAAAACTTTCCTTAAATAGGTTTCACCTATTTGAAAAGTTTAAGCCACTATTTTTTTTGGGGGAGGGGGGATTTAAGTTTTAAATTTAGTCTATTACTTTTAATTTATATTTAATCTTTCGTTTAAATAAGGATTAATATTCTTTCTTCTCTTCTTTAAGATGGACCATAATAAACTACAACTTTAAATTTATTAAAATATTTTTAAAATTATGGATTGTTAAATTGTGCACATTTTGTTTACACTTTTAATCCATTCAAAAATATTCTAAATATGACTTTTAATTGAACAATAATATGAAAAACATTCACACTAATGATGCATTTTAATTTAATTTTATTATTTTATGGATGTCAACATATTTTTACTTATTTTATGAAGAAAGTATTTTTTTCATGTAATAACATGACTTTTATGAATGTTTCTTCTTGGGTTAATTAAAGTTCTATTCCCTCAACTTTTTTTAATTCTTCAATTTTTTTACAATTTTTAGTCCTTTTGTTAATTCTTAGTTTGCAGTTTTAGTCCTTTTAATTTTTTTTCCTATTTTTAGTTTTTCATTTATTTTTATTGTTCAAAATTAATCATTATTTTATCAATCTTTAGTTCCTTATTTTGTATTTGGGATAAATTTTGTAATTATAAAATATTTATTATTTTATTGATATTACTATTTTAAACTTTATATAATTGTATTATTATTAATATTATTTATAATCTTTCAATTAAAAAATAAACAAATACATGATGCCTAACCTTTAAAGTGACTTTGTTTTTTCTTTTTAAAAAGTAAAAACATAAATATTTTGTTAATCAATTTTTTAGAATGTACAATGTAAAAATAATAATATAGTAGAAAATAATTTATAACAATATAAAAATGGTATTTTAATGCAAGTTTCCGTAAGTAATCATTGTTATACTTAAGAAGCCGAACCTCGGGACGCACCAAAAACAGACTGATTGTCACGAAAAGCCTTTTGTAGATGTAGTATTAGTATGAAGTTTGACGAGTTTCAATGGTAACTTTGGAGAACTTACAAAAACTTACAGAAAACTTGAGGGTATCATATAATCACTTACGTAGGTATTTGGTTAAGCTTACAAGAGAAACTTACGACCTTCTCGTTAACTCTAACTTATTTTAATAAGTTTCATACACAGAAAAAGAAAGTTATCTAAATAAGCTTATGCGTGAGACCTTACACAAGCCTTAACACTCCTCTCACAGTGTTCTCATATCTGTAGCAAATGAACCCACCATATTTTATATATATATATATATATATATATATATATATATATATATATATATATATATATAAAAGTGGTTTTCAAAGTATGTATCTAAATGCAAAAAAGCTTATTGAAATAACCTCTCGTGTGATAACTCTTATATTGAGTAAGCGCTTTTACAGTACAGTATATGCAGCATAAAATTGAATTTTAATATGATAGTAACGTGGCAATTACAATTTTACATTGACAAAATATAGCTCTCTTTACAATAGTGAAGTTTGTTTCTATACTTCCTCATTTTTTTTAGCACAACAGCAAGGAGTCGATTTGATCCCATAGCTCTCCATAGTAATGAATGTTAAGCATGGATATGTAATCTGCTACAAAATTGCATTTGAGGCAACAAACCTACAAAATTACATATTTCAATCAGAATATCAAACCATTCAGATCACCTTAAACCAATGATCTTAATTATATAAGAATCATGATCCTATGTTTGAGGTGCTTGGCAAACCTTACAGGCAATAGTTAACCCAAAAACTGATGTAGCCAAAGAGGATCAACAGAAAATCATATAAAACAAGTTCCTGACTGTTGAAGCTACTATTTCTGTTTTACTTCAAGATTTGTCTTGTTTAATTAATAGCCATTATTTTTCTTCCCGCATTTTTCTTTTCTTCTACAACTTCTATCTTATTCTCTTTTATTTTTATCTCCAGCTCATAAAGTAAACCAGAAAGACGGGGAAGTGCTCTGCTGGCATTTTCAGCTTCTCACACTCAATCCCATGACAATTACAAAACTGTACAGACCATTAAACGATGCAGGTATAACTACAAGTGATATTCAAAGATATAATGGTTATGTCATCCAGAATCAGGAGGAGAACACTATTTACCATGTTGCATTACAACTCTATCCAAGGTAGCGAAGCAAAACTCCATCATTCCCCAATACAAATCCCTTCTTCTCATCAATGAACCTGCAGCAAGTAGACCATTTACAATTAGAAGTTTTATAACCTTAAAGAATTTTCATAACTGCTGGAAAATTTGTCATCTTGTTCTTTTTTAAACAACATAATACCTAACAGTTTATTTAAAATCAACTAAATCCGTGATAAAATTGAAAAGAAGTATCATAAAGACAGATGGAAAGTATAAATATAAATACAAGACATATTAGCAATATGAGGAGCCTGGCGGGGAGCTCTTCCAAGTAATTTGAGCTAGTAAAGTATAGACAATAAATAACTAAATTATAAAAGAGAGGCTTAGTAATAGTTAGACTGACTTCACTGAGTATAAATTTGCAGCAATGTTGTCAGCAGCTTTGTCACGGATCCATGACTTGCCACCATTAGTAGTTCTCAAAAGAATACCACTTCCTCCTGCTGCCCATGCCTCATCCTGTATGCATAATTTAGCAAACTATATATATAAAAGAATGGCTTCCGCATTGTTCTCTGTTTTCAAAATTAATAAATATTGCAAAAACTGAAGAGGCAATCTTCGAATGTTCTTTTTCCCCCCTTTTTCTTTTGGAACCTGTGACTAGACGATTACATGCAAGAATTGGTTACTTAATAAAGCAACTCTTTGAATGGAGGAACACTATACCGTTGAACGATATCCAACATCAAGAATGCCAAAACCCCGGCTTTGAACAGGAACCTCCTCAAACTCTTCAGTTAACTGAAACAACAATATAATGTTCTTATCTGAAAAGAAATGAAGCAGAAATCTACAGCAAGCAAAAAGTGTAACAAAGCCAATTATTTTTTATCAAGAGATTTTAATTCTCTAGTTTCAAAATTTATCATGTTCAGTATAGTAACGACAGAAACAAAAATGGTTAAAGCGCTTGTGCACTTTCTTAGAAAGGATTTTCGTTCTTATAATCCTGTTCAACTTCTCCCCATTTCAACAAGATGCAACTCAAACATTTTGGGCTAGTTGAATTGGGAACTCAGATTAATATGATAAAATTAGCATATGTTTGGTTCAACTTATTTTCCGAATTTAATCCATTTCCAATCATGCACTCTGTGTGATGTGACAACACAAAGAAAGTGAATGCAAGAAAGATGTTTGATCAAAGACAGAACTTTCCTCATTAATAAATGAGACAAGGGAGAGTAAGTAAAGCAGTCTGTGAATGTATAACTGACATAAAGATGGAAATGTCCCAGTGAAGAAGGGTGACAAAATTAAAACTAATTTAAGACTTAAAGAAAATAGTTAAAAGATTATCCAGAATGACGTTGGTAAGGAGTGAAATGGAAGACTGTAGTCTCACATTCATACACTAGAATGACACTCTCATAATAACTTACCCCTGTGCCCTTGCTGAGATAAAGACCACCTCCACGAACAAGAAGCCACAGACCACCATCAGCTCTCCATCCCATGTTCTGGATTCTTCGGGCAACTGCTCTATTATGTGGCTGCCAAAATGGCTGAAAATAAAATAAAACAATTATTACCAAACACTATGCAAGAAGGCATTTCAAAAGTATAAGTAGCAAATAGAAGCAAAAGCAAATGCCATCACAAAGTAAAACCCTCACCTGACCAGGCTCCCAGGTTAAGTAGAAGTTGCCCCGACTTGAGACTGCAACATACCTTCCATCTGGGGAGCGATTGACAGTATTGAAAGTTCCAGTGTAGTAGCTTGCACCACTAATACCACTAGAAACTGTTCTAAAGAAGCAACAAAGATAGATAAATGTCTTGACCTTGCTGTATAAAACTGAAAATAAATAGCAGTTTACATAATACTATGAAAGATGCAACAATGAATGAGTTTTTGAAGCATATAAACAAAGAAGTCAACCTTCTTCGTGAATAGCATCATTGACACTCACCCTATAGCAAAATTCTTCAAGCAAACCTTGAACGCATTTCAATATTATTATCGTTTCACTTACTAATTTGAAAACAATAGCATCTGCATTACTACACGAGTATCCATTGATATTTCTTCCATAAATACATAGATAGATGCTGCACTATTGGAAACTCACCTGTTAAGTGTAGCTGAGACAGTTTCCTGCACAGCAGCCCTCCAGTTGTAACCTCTGTTTGCAGTAACATATATCGCACCTTCGTCGGTCACCATCTCCGCACTCTTCTCACCGGTTGCCTTTATGTACACCTGCAACACATTATTGATTTCAGTACAAATTTCACAATGGTAAGAGCAAATTAAGGACTAAGCAAAAAACAGTAACTATGGCTATGCATAACCAACCATATCCCCTGGAAGTTCAGCACTGAGAGGTATCCTCTCCCAACTGTCTCCGGCATCGGAAGTGTACAACAGAATCGAAGGTTTTCCGACAATCCACCCTTCCTTCCCTTTGAAGCTGATGGAATTGAAGCGATAGTTGAAATCTTCGTCTTCAGCAGACGGAATCGAACGCGGAGCCCAAGTGTTTCCTCCATCTTTCGTCTCCAGAATGGTTTGCCTCGTCCCGAGAAGAAAACCTAAAATGCCAACACCGTTCATTCATTTAACTCCAAGTCAAACAAAGAGAAACGCATCTGAGAAGAGATTAGGAATTTACGATACCGTGGTTGGGATCATCGGGGACAAAAGCGATGTCGAGAAGCACGACGCCGGGGTCGATAGGAAGGTACACTCTCTCCCACTCCGAAAGCGCGTCTTCTGCACGCGCCGCAAACTGAGGGAGCGAGACCGAGAGTGCGGCGGTTTCGGCGATGAAGCGTCGCCTGCTTTTGGAGAAGTCGTCAGAAGAAGAGGCTTTGACAATGAGGCTTCGTTTTCGAGAGAAGGTTCGCGTGGAAGGTAGAGAAGGCCTGAACAATGTGGTTGAGTCGGTGAAGGTGAATTGCAGAGTCGCCATTGGAAGCCGCTTTGTTTGTTTGTTTTTCTCTCTCTGCCTTATCCTAACGGCTTCGCGGGTGATTTCAAGCCGCAGTTCACTTCATATTCAGTGAGTGGATCATATGCTTCCAACTACCAGCATTTTCTATATATATATATATATTTCTTGCCTCCACAACTCCACTAATGTCGTTGACAACTTTTTTTTTATTAACCAAGTTTTCAGGGCATAGACTTTTTTTTAAAAATTTAACTTTTAGTCTTCAAACAAAAATTTGATCCGTAGAAGTTTTTTAATTTTTTCTATTATGATTTTAAGTCTTGAACAAAATTTTGACTAATCAAAATTCTTAATCTTTTAAAAATTTTAGTTTTTAGTTTTTGAAAGAAAGTTTAAACTCGTTATTTTATTTATTTAATGGTATTTTAAGGATTAAAAATTGAATTTTTCAAAAATTTAGAAACTACAAATTTTAATAAAAAAAGTTAAAGAACTTTGATAATCCCAATATTTGATTAGAAACTAAAAATTTTAATTAAAAAAGTTTAAGAAACTTCATCCGTCAAACTTTTAACAATTAAAAATTGAATTATAAAAAAGTTTAAAGACTAAAATTATTAATTTTTTTTAAATGAATTACACCAACAACACATTTTCTGTCACATTCTTTTAAACATATTTTTTTATTGACTAAAATTTATTAAAAATAGTAAGAAAGAAAAACATTAAATAAATTATAAGATCTCCAAATTATTATAATTTTCAATAAATTTTAACTAAAAATATATTTAAAAAACTATGTTCCTAATATTTCTATTCGTAGATACATCTCTCTCTTTTTATTTGTTTTTTGCTTCAATCCGGATTGAATTACATTGGTTGCACCATTAAAAATTTTCATCTTTTTAACTCTTCAAAAAAAATATCTCAAACTCAAAAACAATAAGGGATGTTTGTGATTTGTCCACGGTGAATTCTTAAAAACATGGCTCACCTGTGGACAGTAAGTATTAGCCGTCAGAATAAAAAATTCAATGGCCAAGATTATTTACTGGTTACGTGAACAACAATTTTATTGTTTTTGCACATTAGTCCTTGTATAAAAATTGGCATTTGGGTGTATTTGCAACTATTTTCCTTCAAAAATTGAAAAAGTTCAAAACGTGTAAAGATCAATGCTGCAACCTCCACTCCGTCGTCTGTGGCATATTGCCAGCAACATATTGGAATGAAAGTTATTTTAGTCTCTTCCAAATCAAAGATATTTCTGTTTCAATTCCTTCTTAGAAACAAAACAATGCTTGATTTAAGATGAAAAATTAAAACTCCGAAACCTTCACCAGAATTTATCCAAAACAACTAGAACATAATCAGAGAACAAAAAAATGGAATCAAATTTTATCCACAGAAAATAAAACTACAAATCGAAATCCCTGCTCTCTCTAGTTATTTTGTAAACTAATGGGCTTCGAAAAGGGGAAAAAGATAAGCAGAAAGAAGACGAAATTGCCGCCACCGCCACCCTCCACCGTTTTTGATCCTTTCCACAATCTTCCTCTGCGTCCTCCCTCGAGTCCGGATCTGATCCTCTTTTCTTGTTTTTTCTCCGTCCAAGTTTGTACCCGCGGCAATCCTTCACCACCTTCTCTGTTCGTCACCTCCGTTTTGTAGATCGGGGCTTTGCAGATCTGAGTTTCGAAGACCTATTTTAGCAAACTGCTTCAGCAAACCTATTGTAGCAAATAGCCAAAAAAAAAAAAAAAAAAACCTATTTTAACAAATAAATTTTTTTATTATACAACCGGCTGTTACCTGCTGTATCCGGTAATTTCTGATGGACCACCGATGGACCACTCTTTAAAGACTTCACCGTAGACAATAAATCCTTAAATTTGAAATTGAAGCTTTTCTATGGTTGAGTCCCCATCCTACCTACCTAGGTTGACGGACTTACAAGAGAATAAATCCAAAATCACTTATGTTACTTTTAATGTAATTAAATATTTATTTTGCAATTTATAAAGATGAAAATTTAATTTTAATTAAAAAAACAACATAAAAACAAATATAGAATATCTTAGCAAAATGAAACATTAATTCTGATGCAGTAAAACACTTAAAAATCCGAAGTTTTATTTAATTATGAAACCAGCTCCCGTGCATATCAATTTAACTGTATTAATTAATCTAAACATAGGAAAGAAAGAAAACATAAATCCAACAACCTACGAATTCTCCCCATAATCAATGAACAAAGCCCCACGCTACCTTCCCCTAATTTTACGAATTAAAGCAAGGATTAGTAAAATGGAGGCCTGGCCAGTTAGTATAAAATTCATTTCACAGTGAGTATCCAAAAAAAAAAAAAAAAAAGGATTCGAGACATCCTTAAAGTTGGCTGCAAAGCAAGTGTCATGTGTTCCTTCATTCACATACATGTCTTCACAATACTTTCATCAAGACACCCAAAATCTGAAAAGTGATCGATGATCCTATTTCTGCTCAGTCATATGGTTAAGAGAATAACAAATATTGGGATTACACTGTAACTAATCATGAGTTAAGAGTTAATGTCCATCTGACTCCCAATTTTTGTCACTAGCTAAAAATATGATTGAGATAATTAGTGTAGATCTTTCCAAAGAATGTCCGTATTAGCTTGAAATTAAAAATTGATGTTATAAAATAGAGTATAAATATAATTACTCACTATATATCTTTTAGTCATGTAAGCAAAGAATAATTGCAGGAAACTTTTCTTGTGGAACTAATCGAGAATCAGTGCACAGATAAACCCTTTAATTTGCACTAATGCAAATTGAAACAAAGTGCACACATTCAAATGACAGAGGGAGAAGTGTCTATGTTTGATGAGACAATAATAAGAGCACAAAGAGCTGCAAGGAGTGGAAACTGGAGATTGTTCGAGAGAATCTTGAAGGAAGACACCAAGCGTTTGCTCCAGCCTTTTGATTTGTTTGGAAACACTGCCATTCACATTGCAACTCGCTCCAACAATCCGTGGCTCCTCCATGAGTTGTTGGAAGTGCTACCTGCAAAGGACAGGTGGCATGCCCTGAGGATGGGGAATTGCGTGAGCAACACCCTTCTCCATGAGACCATTTTTTGTACTAGGGTGGAGATGGCTGGCGTTGTGTTCAAGTTTGAGAAGGAGGCGCCGCCGGAGGACGCACCGGAAGAAAAGAAAGGGTTGCCACTTGTGGAGATCATAAATGACTCAGGTGAAACCCCTATCTTCAGGGCTGCCAAACTAGGCATGCTTAAGATGCTCAAGTATATGGCCAAACATGCTGAGGGTGACATCCGAAGGCTTGTTAGATTTGACAAACATTCCATTCTTCACGCTAGTATTCTTGGACAATTTTTTGGTACGTGCGTGTCTCACTCCTCTTTTTATATATATATATATATATATATATATATATATATATATATATATATATATATCCCAATTGAGTATAAACTATGACAAGAATGAAGGTTTAATTTTTATATTTTTCTTTCACGTGACTGTCTTTTAGTTTTTATACCTTTCATTCCTTATAAAATTTTATGTCACTTAGCAATGACTAGAGTGTTATATACTATCTCTACTTAAATTAATAAGAAATAAGTTTAGTATATTTTATACTATAACTTATAGCTTGTTTCTTATAAATAATACCGAGATAATATTATATATATATATATATATATATATATAAAAGAAAAGATATCTTGTGCTTTATATTTCTTGTTTCTGGATATCAAGAATTAACGAGAGTCTTTTGTAGAACAGATGTTGCTATTTGGTTATTGAATATGGATGAAAAACTAGCCCAACACAGGGATATGAACGGAATGACATGTCTTCAACTTCTATCCAATATGCCGCTTGTGTTTCGGAGCCAAGCCACTTCCATGGGAACCGTGAAGAATCTTATATATTACTGTACATCTCTGTCTCAACCATTTTCTACATTCACATATATTATTATGTTAATTGTAACAGCTTTTATCAAAAGCCAGTACCCCTCTCTGAGTAATTGGCATGTATATACAACATGCTTTGGTTATCATAGATTGAAATTTTGGCTGACACAGTGCTACCTGAGGAAGGATATGAAATTGATGATGATGAGGAAAATGGCGGCAGTGCCGATTTCGGACAGAGGAGCGATATAGAAAGTGGTCAACAAGACAAGGCCAAGTTGCCCAGTTCAGGTATTCCGGCTCTGGAAATGAGTACAATAATACACACTCACACCATGCACACATGAAATTCCTAATGGCAAGTACAAATCACAAAAATTATGTGACTGCTCACGTGACAAAAATTCACAAATTTTGCAGTTCTTTCAAGGATCAACTATGCTATTTG
>PYAF01004289.1:858554-871690 GCA_007407185.1 Glycine tomentella | reverse complement strand
CTGGAAATGAGTACAATAATACACACTCACACCATGCACACATGAAATTCCTAATGGCAAGTACAAATCACAAAAATTATGTGACTGCTCACGTGACAAAAATTCACAAATTTTGCAGTTCTTTCAAGGATCAACTATGCTATTTGGAGAACTCTGGCTAAAGGTTACAACTTACAGCTAGCTTAAATTATTAACAGATGTTTTATTTTATTTTGTTGTCCTGCTATCTGATTTAACATGGGTAAGACACCATGTCACTATCACATTCTCAAAAAATCATTGGTTTCTGTTTGATCAATTTTATGCATGATAATGTGCAGAGTTCAATGGAATTGGACGAATATGGCAACGCAAGAAGCAGCATAAGTTAGCAGAACATCTGGCTGAGCTTTTAGTGCAGAGGGACTTTTCATGGCAGATTTCTTTTCATGAAAACTTTCAACCCTTAATTGTATTGCCAGTTCTTTCCTCCAAATCAGACAGGATAAAACACATTCACCACATGAAGGAGATGCACAAGACTATATCACATTCTAGAAGTTCCAAACTTATAACCACCGCAACAAGTATTCCCCATTCTAAAAACTACACGCCACTTCTCATGGCAGCCGGCTCAGGAATCGTCGAAATCGTTGAGAAAATCATTGACAAGTTTCCCGAGGCCATTTGTCACGTTAGCCAGGATGAGCACAACGTTCTGCACATGGCTGTGAAGCACCGTCAGCTCAAAATCTTTAACATGTTGAAGAAACATTCAGCATTTAAATCATTGATATTTCGGATAACTGCTGAAGGTCGTACTCTCTTGCACCAAATATCGAGAATGGAGTTTTATGTAGAGCAACACCTACCTGGTGTGGCATTCCAACTACAAGATGAATTGCGCTGGTATGAAGTAAGCGCCTACTTACCCCACCTAGTCACCCTTCCTAAAGAGAAATTATATGCGTGCTTTGAAACTGGGTCCATAATTTCAACCAATTTTTACATAATACGCCATCAACCAATAATGATGTACTATTAGAAAAGAGAAATTATTGCATGGTTAAAGATTATCACGGTTTCATGGAATAATTTCTCAGTAACACGAGAAGTTATTACATGGTCAGGAACCATAGTCCTTACCAATCTTTGAGTAACTCATAATTAAGTGTATTATTAACTCTTTTCATAAATTGAAAGTCTCAGATTATATATAGTATAAAGATTGATAGAAATCAAGAATATGTAACCGTGCAATAATTTCTTATTGGAAAATATGTTGCTAGCACTCATCTGAATTATGTAGAACCATCACTAACTATAATAGCCTTTATCTTTTTATGCATGGAATGCAAAACTGAAGGAAAGAACTGATATGACTAATTTAATTTTTTGTGTATGAGTATGCAGCGAGTGAGAAACATTGTTCCCCCTCACTACCTGATGCACTGTGACAAAGACGGGCTGACAGCTGGGGATGTTTTGGAAATGGAGCATAGTGAAATGTACAAAGAAGCAAAAGGGTGGATAAAGGAAACGGCTCAGTCATGCTCCACAGTGGCCGTCCTTGTTGCCACCGTCGTGTTTGCTGCGGCCTACACCATCCCAGGTGGCACTGATCAGAACAATGGCACGCCGGTGTTTCTCGGTTCTCGCATTTTTCTCTTCTTCACTGCCACTGATGTTGTGGCACTTGTGAGCTCACTGGCTTCCGTAGTAATGTTCCTTTCGATCCTAACATCTCCGTTTGAGTTGTGGGATTTCCGTAGCTCTCTACCGCGAAAACTGAGCTTAGGATTTGCCTCTCTATTCTTCTCATTGGTTTGCACGATGCTGACATTCAGTGCAACAGTTTTGCTCACCGTTCGGTTGGAGAATCACCTGCAGCAATGGGCTTCCGTTTTGTTTCTCTGTGCTGTGTTCTTTCCTGTGGCAATATTTTGGAGGATGCAATTCCCACTTTACAAGATGGTTCAAAGACTTGCTAAGCGGATATTCAAGACCCTTAAACAAGCCGTGCCAACTACGTTGATAAACTATTTCAGGAAAAGAAGTCGGAGAAGAAATTATCACATTATCATTGACTAGCCAGCTTGTTTAGTCTTAATTTAAATTAGATAAAATGTCATCGGTCTATATATATAGCCATTTCTCAAATACCTGGGTTTGAATAGACCAAGTGTGGCAGAGGAAGAGGGATATCAATATTCTTTAATTTTAAAAAGGTAAAATCAATATCTTAGTCGTTAAAAAATGTTTTCCAGTGTAGTTCCACAATTTCATTTCCATTCCTTGATCCCATTTTATTTCATTCTTAATTAAGAAAAGAAAATAGCAAAGTATCTATAATATGTTAACGAGGGAGGGTATCCTGTTTCCGAGGCTCGTGGAAAGTTTCTTGCGGTTGTTTTAGCGTTTGTGTTTGTGAAACTGAATGCCGACGCCATGGAATCATCAAATCGCTTGCACTTGCTCCTTGAGGGTGAACACATAAGAGATTGTGAATTCTTGGGGAAAGGGAATCATGTTTGGTTGTGTGACCGACGATAATCCCTTTCAATCTCCCAACTACCCATTATACTATTTTTCCTTTAAGATGTATATCATTGTTACTTTTTGAAAATGTATTTTTAAAAATTAAATGTACATATTCTAAAAAATTTTAGTTATAAAGGTACACTTCTAGAATGGTGTACATCATTTCAAAAAGATATTTTTGATAATAACAATTTATATATTTCAATCAAAGTATATTTAAGAGTGGTTGATATCTGAATCATTGATGTAAATTCGAATTATAAAATGAATAACACACTTAAAAAGAAAAAATCATCTTCAGAAGCTTTCCTATACAATTAAGGTGTATAGTATATTATGTTAATCATGAACATACCTTAAAATTAAACATAGTATCACACGAAGGAAAACACAAAATATTGTGTACTATTTGATAAAACACAATATGATATAATGAAAATATGGTAGAAATAGTTTAAAATTAGGGTTAAAAAAAGCAAAGATATAATTAAAATAAGATTTTATATAAAATTTAAAGAACTTCAATGATAGGATTAAAATAAAACTAACAAATATGAATATAAAATAAAAGCTTATCTTGTAAATGATTTTTTTTTTGTATTTCTCATCAATGATCTTAATTTCTAAGTGATATTTTATTAAAACATATACCTATTTTAGAAATATATTTTCAGAACTATAATTTATATTTCCAAAGACATATTTTTGGAATTGATATATTTAATTTTGGAAATACATTTATGGAAAACAAAACTGGTGTATATCTTTAACGGAAAAGGATATATTTAGGGGTTATGGAGGTGTACTTAGAAAAATGGGAGGTGTAAATAGCAAGAAGCTAAACTAAGATGAGTTTTATTCGTTTTATATTTCTCATGAATATGTAGATGTGTTTTATTTAAATGAGCAGGTCTGCATCCATATTGCGTGGTTCATTATTTATTTGTTTTATTATAGAAGTACAACGTCATATATAACCTAAAACTAGTGATATATATTTTAAGAGAAGTATTAGTACGAGAATATCGACCCTTCTTTAAATAAATTCTTGAAGTAGTTATTATCAAATGAATTGAGCTTGACCAAGTGTAGTGTTGCCAATTTCTTATTATTATCATCATTTCTGTGTTCTTTCCTGCATGTGGCCCCATATTCAGAACGATTAAACAAGTGCGGTGCCAACTAGGAGACGTTGATAAATTATTCCAGGAAAAGGACTTGGAGAAGAAATCATCGCATTACCATTGACTAGCTAGTTTAGTCTTAATTTCTTGAATAAAATATCACCGGCTTGTCTATATAATCATATTTCTAACAACCTTTTTTTTTTTTTCTTGTGTGTTTTTCAGCTAAAATAATATAAATTAACTTTTGTGCCTTTATTAATTACGTAGCTAATTACAATATAAACGGCAGTATGTATATACTTCTTAGTTTCATTTCATTTTATTAATTAAGTGTTTAAGTTTAAAGTAGGTCAATTAAGAAAATATTTAATTTACTTGTTTCTACTGATTTTTTTTGTTATTCTTATTGTGTATCCCTCATTTTAATTATTTATTGTTTTAATATTGCATATATTATTATTTTCTATATTTTTTTTACAAGGAAATAAGTGAGAAAATTATATTTAATGTCAGTTTAAAATTTTTAAATGACAAATAAAAAGAAACGAACTAGTATTTTTTTATGGATCATGTTATTTTCCAAACATTTCGTTACAACATTTTTACATGCTTTTTTCAAGGATAAAAAATACATAGTTTAATACTATCTATTAGAAACAAGTGAAAGACTTCAAGATCAATGTTAGAATAAGAAATTAAACGACAGTGATATGATTCAAATATAATATTGATTCATATAGGGACATATCTACATATATATGAGTATGGGAGAAGCTGTACATTTCTAAATATAATAAAATATGTATAATTATAAATTGTCTTTATTTAATTATAAAGACTAATATTAGCCCCGTGAATTACGGGGACTTAATGGTGCTTTCAAAAACCTCTGTGAATCTGTGATGCGAGTCATTCATTCAGTGAAAGAAAGTTCATAAATATAGCTCCAATTCTTCTCTGTTTACAGTGCTCTTGCAATCATGGCAAATCATGGTGCAGTGTCTGAAACCAAGTCTACGTTTGACGTTTTTCTTAGTTTTAGGGGTGAAGACACACGTCACACATTTACTTGTCATCTCTATGAGGCTTTGTGCGGCAAGGGAATTATCACCTTCATGGACAATGAGGAGCTGAAGCTTGGAGATCAACTTGGTCCTACGCTTCTTAAAGCTATTGAAGAATCAAGGATCTCGATTGTTGTTTTCTCTGAAAACTATGCAGATTCTTCATGGTGTCTCGATGAACTTGTAAAGATCCACGAGTGTATGAAGTCAAAAAACCAGCTCGTTTGGCCCATCTTTTACAAAGTGGAACCCTCAGACGTTCGGCATCAAAATGGAAGTTATGGTGTGGCCATGACTAAGCATGAATCAAGATTTGGGAAAGACTCGGAGAAGCTGCACAAATGGAGGTCAACCTTAAAAGATATAGCCAACTTGAAAGGAGAACATTTGAAATTAGAAGAAGGGTAAGTAAATATTATATTATTTTCCCTATATGCTCTTGACTTCAAATTATGAAATATTCTCTACTTGTTAATTTAAGGCCAAGGATAGAATGATTGATCATATTGTCATTTGGGGTTTACGTGTCTTTGGCTTTATATACTCTTTTCCTCGTCATATATATTTCTATGAACAATAGAGTGACAGTGAACCATGGGTTACTTTTCTTCATCATCATCTTAAAACAAATAAATGTGAAACACATAATGAAGGTTTTTAATAAATAATTTGTGTAATATCTTTAAATTATACATCTTCTTTGTTAAGCTTTCAAAACTTTTAACTTTAGCATACTTTTAAATCTAGTGATAATTGTTTCTTGTATAAGTATTCCCGTACGTCTATGATAAATTGGGTTAATATAGGTCCACAAATTTTATTTCTGCATTTTTTTATATATATTTCTATTATTTGAACATCATATACATTTATGTTTATTTTTCCATTAATTTTTACCTTTTTGGTATGGATACACAAATATCTCAAAAAGTACTAGAAAAATTCAAACGCATTTATGACAAATGTTATCCTAAAATTCTGGTACAAAAACCTTGGTTTATTCCCCAAGTTGCATTAGTACAGGCTAATTAATTTGCCAATTATTTTTTACGAAATAAATCTTGATGATTGATAAAAACAAAATATAATTTGGCGAAAGAAACCTTCAAAAATTTGATGCTTAATTTAAAGAGCAACATTTTACAGGAGGGACGAATCCAAATTTATTGAAGATCTTGCTAGAAAGATTTTCATTAAAGTATCTCCTAAAGATTTATCTAGAAATGATCATATAGTTGGGCGGGAGTATCGAGTTAAAGAATTGACGGCACTTCTAGATCTTGAGTCTCGTAATATCACTTGCCTATTGGGGATTCATGGAACAGGTGGTATTGGCAAAACCACACTTGCCAAAGCTTTGTACGACTCCATTTATAAGAAGTTCGAAGGTTCAAGTTTTCTTGCCAACGTTAGAGAAACCTCAAATAAAAAGGGCTTAAAACATCTGCAAGAAGGGATGCTATCAGAGATACAAGGCAACAAAATCAAGTTGAAAAGTATTGAAGAAGGAATCAGAGCAATAAAAAGTAGACTTGGTTTCAAAAGAGTTCTTTTAGTTCTCGATGATGTTGATGACATTGATCAGTTGAAAAAGTTGGCGGAGGAACGTGATTGGTTTGGTCTTGGGAGCAGAATCATCATAACAACAAGAGACAAACATTTGCTAGCTCTTGGTTGGGTCGAAAAGAGATATGAAGTGAAACTGCTAAACGATCAAGACTCTCTAGAGCTCTTTTGTCAGAGTGTCTTTAGAAAGACCTGTCCTGAAGCAAACTATGAAGATCTGTCCAATCGTGCAATGCGTTGTTGCAAAGGCCTTCCATTGGCATTAAAAGTACTAGGTTCTCATTTGGTTGGAAAAGATTTGAGTGGATGGAAGGATGCCTTGGATAGATATGAAAAGAGTCCACATGAAGGTGTTCAAAAAGTTATGAGAATAAGCTATGATAGCCTGCCCTCCAATGAAAGAAATATTTTTCTTGACATTGCATGCTTCTTCAATTGGCATAAATTGGAATATGTAAAAAGAGTACTAAATGCGTGTGATTTCAACTCAGGAGATGGTATTACAACATTAGTTAATAAATCTCTTTTAACTATTGACTACCAATACAATTGCTTAGGGATGCATGACCTAATACAAGACATGGGTAGAGAGATTGTTAAGGAGGAAGCAGGTAGTGAAGTTGGTGAACGCAGCAGATTATGGCATCATGAAGATGTTCTTCACGTACTAGTTGATAATAATGTAAGAATGTTGTCAACTTTCTTTTTTGATTTTCATGAACCTTAAACATTTTAATTTGCATTAAAATTATGAATACTTAATTAATTTCAATTAATTGCTTCAAAGGGAAGTAGCAAAATTCAAGGAATAATGCTTGATCCCCCTCAAATAGAAAGAATTGAAGACCTTGGTAATGTATTTGTGAAGATGAAGAATCTTAGAATTCTTATTGTTCGTAATACAATCTTTTCAAATGAGCCTCAATATCTCCCAAATAACTTAAGGTTACTTGAATGGGCGGACTATCCTTCACAGTCTTTCCCATCAGCTTTTTATCCCAGGAAAATTGGGAGTATCGAGCTAATTGGAAGTCCTCTACTTGTACTGGAAAATCCATTTCAGGTATAATATATTAATTTTTTTTTCATGTTTTATAAAAATGTTTTGATTGCTTGAACTTATATCATGTAACTTATCTTTTTTTTTAAGCAAAAATTATTTTATTTAAAGGTAAAATATTTTTTGGTCCCTCTAAAATTTATAAATTGATGTTTATCTTTTTAAAACAAATTAATCTCTTTTTAGTCCCACTAATTTTGAAATGTGTCTACTTTTCATCATAAGCATTATCTAAATTATTGTTCTTCTATGTATAAAGGTTATCTAAAGTATTTTGAGTATCAAAACTTATACATTTTAAATTTAGAGAGACAAAAAAAAATTTAAAATTAAAAAGATTAAAAACGGACGAAATTTTTTTGAGAACTACACTAAAAATAATTTTTATAAATTCTTTTTTTTTTAACTAAACATATTTTATCTTTTATTTAAGTTAAGGAGAGCACAAGGTATGCCCCCTCAAATGCCATGATAATATACATCAATAGAATTCCCAATTCAGCCTACTACATTCCCAATCCCATAACACTTGTAATAACGCACCCTCCCTTGCTTAAATACTTTTCACTTTCCCTACCTGAACATGCCCAATTAGAAAACCACCCACCAAAAGCCACACCGTCCCGTGTGTGCTTTCTTATACTGATCTTAATTTTTTTTTCACCTCAATTTGTATATGTTATGTTACACTTTTCTTGTCTCATTATTTCTATTAGTGTTAATTATGTTATCCTTTGACCCAACTGTATTTGAAAAGTTCATATTGCGCTAATTATCTTCGTCTGAAATCAATTGACATAATTTGGATGTACTGTTGTTAATTGAATTCTGTGTATGTTTTGCAGAGATTTGAGCATTTGACTCACATGAGTATATCCCGTTGTCTTATGGTTACTGAATTTCCTGATGTGTCTGGGGCCATGAATTTAAGAGAACTTATACTTGATGGATGTAAGAAACTGGTTAGCATTCATAAATCAGTTGGGTGTCTCGCTAATCTTGTTGTCCTAAGTGCTTCAAGGTGCATTAAACTCCATAATTTTGTGCCAATAATGCATTTGCCATCTCTCGAATACCTTTCACTTAGTAGCTGCTATAGACTTGCACACTTCCCAGAGATCAAGGGAACGATGGATAAGCCATTAAGCATTGATGTGTCAGTAACAGCTATCAAGGAGCTTCCAGAATCTGTTGAGAAACTGACTGGGCTTTACTCTCTTAACATGTCAGGTTGTGATGAACTCTCTTGGTTACCATGTAGCATATTTGTGTTGCCAAATTTTGTCACATTACTAATTTCAGGATGCAGAGGACTTGTACGGTTATTTAGAAGGTTCCAAAGAAGCCATTTAGCATGCCCAAAACTAGAGGAATTACATTTCGACGCTGTTGATCTAACAGACAAAGATCTTGACAGGATTATTTACAATTTTCCTAATTTGAAATACTTAATGGTAACGTTTAACGAATTTGTGTCTCTCCCAACACATATTACAGAATCTACTAACTTAATAAGTCTTAACGTGAGTCTTTCTCGGAGGCTTCGAGAAATTCCAGAGCTGCCATCAAGTATTCAGAAAGTAAATGCAAGCAGCTGCCCCTTAACTTCCGAGACAACAAACATGTTATGGTCTCAGGTTTACTAGCACTACTTTAATTTGCTGTTATCTAATTAGTTAACGACCAAATATTCTTTAACTAAAAAAAGATAAAACATATCTTAGTCATTAAGAAATTTTTTTTGAAGTTTCACAATTTCATTTTCATTCCACCCTCCCATTTTCTTAACAAGATAACTATAATAATTGAACATAAACATAATTTACAATGAATCATTGTAATTTTGTTTCTTGTTTGTGGGATGTGTCACAGGTGCGTAAAGAGATTAGGGGATTAGAAGTGAAGATGCCGAAAAGGGAGATTCCAGAATGGTTCGACTATGTTAACGAGGGAGGGTTTCCGGTTTTTGAGGCTCGTGGGAAGTTTCCTGCGGTTGCTTTAGCAATTGTGTTTGGGGAAGAGATTCCTGAGGCTAAGCGTAGATATTCAATAGTTTCCATGCACTTGTTCATTGAGGATGAACATAAAGGGAGACATGATTTCTTTGGGGTGGAAAAGAATACTGTGGTATTGTGTGACCTACGAGTTTTGTTGAGTTTGGAGGAGGATTGGGAGGATGAAGGTGTTGGAGTTGGTAATTATTGGAAGACCATAAAAGTTTACTGTGAAACAAAATTGACTCTATGTTCATGGGGGGTTTATGTGTATAAGCACGAGACAAACACGGAGGATGTTCAGTTCACGAGTCAAGATCCCACTTCCTCTTTGGTGGTTCCAAGTGTTCTGCCCAAGCGTCGCCGAATGTAAGATTAATGTTCCCACTTCTTCCCATTTAGATATTGGATAACGATGCGAGGATACTTCATAATATTTGTTGACATTTTGAGAGAGAAAAGTGGGTACAATAGATGATATAATTTAACAGAATGAGACAGACACAGAGAAAAAATGAGTGTCATCAAATAGGTATTTGTGATATATATACCATTACTCTAAAATATTATGCTCAAGAAAATAATTTGTTATATTGACGCTTCGGGTTCTAGAATAGTTCGTTAGCATTTTCTGTTATTGTATTTTGTTATATATTTCACACTGTTATATAATTTTTTTTTAACAGGAACGAGAGAAGCAAAAAACTAGAGCGCCACTGAGCGCAAGCTAGAGAAGCTCCTGAGGCTCATTAATGATTAATGCAAGTAGAGGAGGAATCTCTGGCCTAAGAAAGTCAAAGAAAACCCCTCTGATCACCCAAATTGACTAGAAAATCGGCACATCGATCTATCTGCACATCAGAATTGAATGCCAAGGCTAGATCATGCACTACATCATGCACTTGTTCATTGAGGGGGAACACAAACGGTACCATCATTTATTTGTGGAGAAGAATGATTTGTTGCTGTTGTTGTGCAACCTACTAATTTAATTTAATTTGTTGAGTTAATATAGTGGAATATTGCATAGGAGGATGAAGGTGGTTGAATTGGTGAATGGTAATGTTCATGGAGAGTTTATAGTGTACAAGAACGAGACTAACATGGAGGATATATCCACCAGTTCACAAGCCTTCTTAGTATATATTCTATATTTTCTTTATTTGTAATTAGTTTTTATTTTTGTTATTGGTGAGAATATCTTTTTCTGTTAGGATTGTATTGTCCTTGTTTTCTGTTAGGACATGCATCTCATTCTCTTAGCTTACTCACTCCAATTGGTGTCACGTTTATCAATTTTCTCTCTGATTCCTTATAAACTATTAAGTCGTTCTACGAGGTTCCGATTGTTATATTCAGGCCCAGCCGATTGTTGTAGTTAAGTTCTATAATATATAAGACATGTTTGAACGTAAATTTCTTTAAAATTACTTTTAAAAGAGAAAAAATAAGAAAAAAAAACAAATAAAATGAGTTGTTTTATAAAATAAAATGAATATTTTATTAGTTAATTTGTAAATATCATCTCATTTTTTAGATAAATTATATTAATAAGTTTTTAAAAATTAACTAATATAGATGTCATCTTTTTTTTTTTTCTTTGTATTTACTTTCTTTATAAATACTAATAAAGAATCTTACAAAATAGATTGTTTGTTAACATTTGGTATTGTTTGCCCATACTGTTATTTCATATTGTTATATAGTCGTGTATCGGTGATGGAAAATAACTAGTGCATTCTGTTATTTCATACTCTATATTGACAATACTCTGATATTTTCGTCTAAATTTACATTTTTAAAATAAGTTTAAATATGGTTTTTCTTTAATAAATAATCAAATTTTATTTTGGTTCATGATAAAAATCTTCTTAACGCTTAATTTATTATATATTAAAAAAAATATCTCTATCATCATTTAAGCAGTGATTTCATTTAAAATGCTTAAAAAGTTATTTGTGATGATTTAAAATTTTCAATATTCGTTTCAAATTTTAAATTATAATATATGACAGATCCAGATCTGGAACTTCTATTGCTTTATTTGTGGATTTGGATCCATTCAGATCTGTCTTAAAGGGACTTTATCATGCATTTTTGTTATTGATTTTTGTATTGGTTACTTAGATCTGAGCTTTTTTGGTGTATCTTAGATCTGAGTTTTTCCGCAAATGGCAGAGGAGAGGAGGAGCTGGTTGCATTAGTTGGTGGAGCATTCACCATTCGCCGGAACGGCAGAGTAACACACTACAAAGTACGAAGGCATATATTGTAGCTTGTATTGATATTAATGTCTGATATTAGATTATGGAAACTCTTGTATGTTCTTCTTTATTTATTCTAGTTTGTTACGGGCGATGCTTGATTTTTTCATGAAGGTTGTGTCTTTGGATGAGGGGAATGAAAAGAACTTAGATTGTTTTTAAGTTCATTAGATTTGTTTTGATAATAGAGGATTTGACATTATTTTAGAAGCTATCATCAAGCAAAATTGATGCATTAGTTATAGCATTATTGAAGTTTAGAAGAGTGTTGGAAGTCTTTTTAGATCTAAGAGTTGGAGGAAAAACATTTGATTCCTATATTTAAAACAGAAAATATTTAACTAAATAGATATAAAACATATGAATTATGTATCTTCCTTAATACATCACATATTTCCTTGCAGACCAAGTTTGGTGAGTTTATCGTCCAATCCAAAGGTTCCTAGGAAAGCTAATTAGTTTTTCTTTTAACAACTTATATTCATTAAGTTGTTTTAATTAGCAAAATATCTATTGATAAATCTAAAATGAAGATGCATATGATTATAAACACCAAATAACACTAAATTAGAGTTGTGATTGTGTGTACTTTGTAAGGGAACAAGATGCTAGAATCTTTCTCTCTATTTTCTATTCAAAAATTGGGTAGTCTCCAGCCTAAGAAGTCCAATTCAATATGATCACAAGTCCAATTCAATATGATCACAATGAAACTAATCAAAAATATTAAAATTAAAATATCCATTAATCCAATTATTTAAAATACAAAACTAATTAATTAACATTGTCCACGTAAAAGAAATAACTATATAATATATAGAACATGACATAAATATAGTTTACAGAGGATCATTATAATTTTGTTTCTTAATTTATTGTGAGATGTGTCACAGGTGCTTTAAGAGATAAACATATTAAAAGTGCGTGATGCCGAAAAGGGATATTCCAGAATGGTTTGACTATGTTAACGAGGGAGGGTATCCTGTTTCCGAGGCTCGTGGAAAGTTTCTTGCGGTTGTTTTAGCGTTTGTGTTTGGGAAACTGAATGCCAACGCTATGGAATCATCAAATTGCTTGCACTTGCTCATTGAGGGTGAACACATAAGAGAGATTGTGAATTCTTGGGGAAAGGGAATCATGTGTGGTTGTGTGACCTACGATATTTGTTCAGTTTGGAGGAGTGGGACTGTGGGAGGACACACCAAAAGTGTCTTTTATTTTGCCTTTTAGCGGCAACAAAAATATCCACTAATATATTTACTGGCAATGCAGTCTAGCCAACGTATCTGGGGTCGGTAAATTACCAGCAATTGCGACGATCGAGTGTGGTAAAAATCTAATTTTTGTTAGGTACCAAAGTGACGAAGTGATAACACACACAGCTAAAATAAGAGATGAGAAAAGGAGAAATGAACACACAAATATAACGTGGAAAACCCTCAACAAATAAGGGAAAAACCACGGGACAAGAACAGAAGAAATTTTACTAAGTGGAAGAAATTTCCACACCTCTCTCTAAATATAAGGAGAGCACAAATATA
>PYAF01004289.1:838147-853827 GCA_007407185.1 Glycine tomentella | reverse complement strand
CAAATATACCACTCTCTCTTATACTAAGAAAAAATACACTCAAGGAGAAACCTCACAAGAGAACTTATCACTCTTGTATTTATTCTCTCTTAAATTTTTGGGATGATTTAGAAGGAGGAGGAGGTGTGTATTTATAACACACCTTCCTTGGTGCTAATTGGAAGCCCACCGATGTGGGACTTCCTGCTTCCAACAATTTTATTGCCTACAAAAGTTAAATGCTAATTATAGCGGCACTACATACCTTACTAACTAATTTCAGTAATAAAACGCACTAATTATAATAAAACATCAACACTATTAATGAAATAAGATTTTTGGAAGAAAAAAATATCTAATTTATATGACCGAGAGATTACATGTATAAATCAAAAGAAAAAATGAATTAACAATCTGGAATAAGATACACATTCTATTAATATTTGTAATAATCTAACTAGTTTTGTAACCAGAGAAGATGCATAATCTATATCCATATATAAAGGGAATATTACTAATTATTACTGGTTTTTATATTTTTTTAATCATTTTATACTTAATAATATTAAAATAGTAACAATAATTAATCTCCTTTAATCTCTACTTTTTTGAATTTTTTGGTGATTTTGTTTTGTCTCTCACTTCTATCACTATAAATTAATCAGTTTCTATCGCAACAACAACATATAATGTAGATTGAAACTGATATTGATTTACACATTCCTTTTCATTATTTTACCCTTTAACTAAAAACTAAAACCAGGTTATCTTTCACTAAACAGTGTCCACTATCATTTCATTTATATCCCCTTTCATTTTTACTTACCCACACCTATTTGTAGGTACAATTATCTCTCTTCCCTTAAACAACACACATTCAACCTTTAAATGTAACCGCATATTACTTTTTTTAACATATACTTTCTTCAAACAGATAACAATACTCAAATTGAATATTAAGTATCCATTTTATAATTTCTTTTGTTACTTTAAGTTTCTATCTAACCTCTTTCCATTTACTTTTTTTTTCTCTTCACCTTCTTTAACTTTCTCTTTCATGTATAGTCTTTTAATTAAGTATAAATTTAGTTTACATGATATTTAGAAATTCATTTTGATTATATTTGGAAGGATGAAATTGAACATAACACACAACATAGGAAAGATGTGGTTATTGTCTTGCATCCAAAGCATTCAAAGTCTTCTAATTTTTAGAAAGAAAAAAAAAACCTTTATTGATTAATTGTTTATGAGTTTTTTAGGTATCACATTTGTAGTCAAGTTCTCCCAGTTGAGTCGACTGAAGATGAATAATTTTCTATGTATGCAAATAATAATATCAATTATTTTATATCAAATAATTTTTTTTATCTGATTCATATGCCATAAGTTTTTTTTTTTTTTCCAAAACTTTGATTTCTTTACAAGATTGAAATGGTCCATTTTTAAACACTATATGATATGATTTTTTATTTAAACATTTCTTTTATATATTTTATATGCATTTGTAAAGCATCATCGTACAGCTTTACCACTACGTACGGCTAATTGTTGAACCCTGTAAGAGGATGGGTAACTTGTTGTGTAAGTTGGTGTCTAGTACTTGAGCAAGTCTGGTGGCTTGCCGGGTGGGGACGGTTGGCAAGGTGGTAGCTGCGGTCTCTTTGGTGTTGGTGGTTGCGGCGGCGCAGTGACAGAGGTAGAGCTCTACTGATCAGCCGAGGCAACAGGTGCAATGGTGTTGATGGCAACGGAGGTCTTCGTGGAGGTGGGGGACGTGCCTGCTTCGATGACTTGTGTGTCGATAGCTATTGCGTCGTTATGTGATTCTATATATTCTATATTAGCTGATATTTTTTATAGTATAAGGGAATATATGGGTACGGTAGGGTTAGTTCATTGAAATTGGGTTCTTGATTCCCTTATGTAATTACTATTCTAATTTTATTACAGCAATTTACATTGAATCCCAATGGTTTTTAATTATCATCGATTGGCTTTTGCTATTTTTTGCACTTAGTTACTTGCTATGGTATTGAAAGTGTGGACATGGATAAGAAGAACTCATTTAATTAACAAGATGGTTCTTCAGGCTCATCCTTGTTTTTAATTAATGGTCCTTTTTTTCCTATTCTGATACTTGAAAGACTCACGTACGGGTGGTTGTGGAATTGCATCTTTGGTTATAGTACGTTGATCCCTTTCACTTTCAGCATCAGCATTATGCTTACTCAATGAGCAAAGTTTCAACTTTTCTTCACTGTATGATTTTCTTAATGGAAGACTGCGGGGATTATTTAATTTGTAATGCAATTCTGCAAAGACCAGAGGGGGCGTTTCTTTGTTTATTTGCACTGCAAAAAAAAAAAAAAAAAAAACAGTTATCACGTTGAACAGTCTTCAAGCTATCACAAAGACGACGAAGTTTAGAAAGACACTTTGCAAATCTGTTTGGTTAAATTAAATTTATGAAGAACAAAAGACAAGGACGTACAAGCCCGACAAGGTCTTTTTCAGCGAAGCTTTCAAATGATGCAATATTAAGAGATCATATATAATAACAGAATGCAATAATAATGCATGGAAAGCATATGAAGACTGAAGCAAACAAAGCCGTACTGGCTCCCGATTCACACATGCATACAAAAGAAACGGCATCAAATCGATCATCATATCAGTCTTTTCTACAAGTTCAATAAATTCAAAAATTAAAAATTACTAAAATTATTATAAAAAAAATCCACAAAAGAAAATTGAAGTAATCTAAACTATAATTTATGCATGCTAGCTATTGCTGGCTATCTATAGCTACCTGGTCAACTCCGACTGCGCCATCATCTCATTGCAAGAACACGCTGCAGCAGTGCAGATAATAGCGACCCACCCAGCAGCTTTCCTATCCTAATGCACCTTTTGAGTTGCGAGTATATATATATATATATATATATATATATATATATATATATATGGCATTACTCACACAACCAAATGCCCTATAATTAGAATTCATCATGATAATTAAATATGACTTTAATTAATTTAGTTATTATAAAAACCAACCAATTTTCACTATAAATAATAAATTTGTGATTAAATAATGTTAGACTACAAATATGAGTTAAAGTTTCACATAATAAAATTGAACACCTTATAAATAAGTAAAAATAAGATCTATAAATTTTAAGTTTCTTTTAAATTAAAATACTTACATAATTATTAGTTACTCATTCATATAGATTTTCCTGATCATTTATCACCCTTAGATGCACAACAATCAATATCCCTTGTATCCATACATGGAAGTCAAGCCAGAGGATGTTGGCAACAAAAACAGTTTTCATTGTCAACAAATAGGCATTATCTATTTTAAATTTTAAAAAATATAATATTTTTTATTTGTAAACTTTTAAAATTATACAAATTATGTGCTTTTAGGTTTTTGGCAAATAGACTAAAATTAAGTATACTGTTTTTGTTAATTATAAAGACTAAAAATAAATATACATACATTTTCATGAATGAAAGTATTTTGTTTATTTTTTCACACATATATCCTCCTTCAGAGATAATTATATTTAAGACATTGTCTAACGTTAAATATGTACATTTTTTCCAACAATAATTCAAACCTTGATACACTACATTATAAAAGACTAACTCTTCTACTAAACTCAACTTAATTTGTCCACAAAGTATATTTAAGTTTATGCTCTAATTTATTTATCATAAAAACTTATAATACTTTTATTTCTTTGAAGATTAATTAAATGTGGCGTCTTTGCAACTTATATATGCACTTAATTTTTAACTTCAGTTTGACCCATCAAAAAAATTGCAAAACATGTACAATAAAAGCATTGAGCAAACACTCAAACAATGTGAAAATTGTGAACTAAAATTATTAACAAATTGTCATGAAATTTAATTAGTATGTAGGTATAGTGTCAAAATTTGTCATCTTCATCAAATTATTGAATGATATATATATATATATATATATATAATATTTTGTATGGAGTTTTGAAAAAATTACTTTAAAAATTGTGTGATAATTATAATTAGTTAACATTATAAAAACTTAACATTTACATAGTATATTATTTTCATATGCATCACAAGTCTAATTATTAGTTAATTATCTTTATCTAAAAAAAAGTTAATATCTCTTCAAATTAAACCTAAAATAATTTTTTTTTTGAAAAAATTGATATTTTCTTCTTCTTTTTTTAAACAAGGAGAAAATTTGATTAGCCGATGTATGGCGCCTCGCCCATATCAGAAAATGATTAATCAAACTTATCGTTATCACGTGGGATACTATCCTCAGATGAAGTTTAGATGACTTTCAAATTTGTTTTGGTCAAATTTGTTAAATTATATTTATATATATCAAGAACATAATATAGACAAGGAGGAGCCGACAAGGTTTCTTTCAACGAATCTTTCTAATTGTAATATTAATTAGTAACAGAATACAATAATGCATGGAAAGCATATATATGAAGTAGCTAGAGCAACAAGGCGTGTTCACTGTTCACAATTCACACATACAGAAAGAAACTAAAAGGAAGAAATGGCATCAATTCATCAAACTTCCCTACAAGTTCAATAAATGCAAACAATGGGAAGAAAAAAAACTTCACAAAAAAAAAAATTGGACTAATTTAAATTTTAAACCATATATTGTTGCTTAACTTTATACACACTGGCTTTTAGCTGGTCAACTCCGACCGCGCCATCAACTCATTGCAAAAACGCGATGTAGCAGATAATAGTGACCCAGCCAGCTTTATTTTTGAGTTGACTATGACAATTTCTCATACAACCAAATATGTACTATAAATTGAGGACCAATCCAGGCTCTTTTTTCAATCATCTTCATTTCATTCATTCTCTATTTCTTGTATCAAAATTAGCATTATTTCATTGCTTCTCTGCATTGTTAAGTTAAATACAATTCATTGCAATTTAAGCTTCGAACAAAAGTGATATATATTTATGGCATATAGAACTTTAAGTATCACAAGTTTTGTAATATTCATACTTGTGTTGTTAGGCACAATATGTGATGCAAAATTGTCATCTACATTTTATGACAATACATGCCCCGATGCACTTAGCACAATCAGAACTGTAATTCGTAGAGCAGTTTCTAAGGAACGCCGCATGGCTGCTTCTCTCATACGCCTTCATTTTCACGATTGTTTTGTTCAGGTATATTTACGTTATGATTAATTTATTAATTGCATTCACTTAACTTGATTAATCTTAATTAATTTGGATCATGTGTTGTGTTAGTAGAATCATAAACAATAACTGGGGATCCTACTCGTATGCATTATTGCAGGGTTGTGATGCATCAATTTTGCTTGATGATAGCTCCTCTATCGAGAGCGAAAAGACTGCACTTCAGAATGTTAACTCAGTAAGGGGATTTAATGTCGTCGATCAAGCAAAAACTGAGGTGGAGAAAGTATGTCCCGGAGTTGTGTCATGTGCTGACATTATGGCAGTAGCAGCACGAGATGCATCATTTGCTGTAAGTTTAAGTTTTTTTTTAAAAAAAAAAAAAAATGCTATATTTATTTGATGATTTTTTCCTTAACTTAATAACATGCAAAAGCATATATAGTAGTAATATTTAATGACTTAATTATGCATTTTGTTATTAATTCTTGATGAGCAGGTGGGTGGTCCATCATGGACTGTGAAACTTGGACGAAGAGATTCTACCACCGCAAGCAAAAGTTTAGCTTCTAGTGACCTTCCACTTTTTACAGACGATCTTGACACTCTCATCTCTAGATTCAATAACAAGGGCCTCACTGCCAGAGACATGGTTACTCTATCTGGTAATTAATTAATTAATCGTATACTCATATTGCTTGTATATGTATATATCTACCAAAAATTAACACTTTTAATTTTTAGACTTAAATATGTTTTAATATATTTAATATATTAATTAACTGATGACAAGAATTTAAAATAAAAATTTTAATATATTTGAGATATCTAATGCAATGAAAAAAATTAGTAAGAATCCAAAATAAAAATCGATTGTTTATTATAAATCTTTGAATATATTTAAGTCTTATTTCTAAATATAAGTTACAAGTCTGTGGGACAATTATTAAAGCAAATATATATGTTCTCTTAATGCATGCAGGTGCCCACACAATTGGACAAGCTCAATGCTTCACATTTCGTGGAAGGATATACAACAATGCAAGTGACATTGATGCAGGATTTGCTAGCACTCGTAGACGTGGTTGTCCTTCCCTCAATAACAATGATAATAATAAGAAATTGGCAGCACTGGACTTGGTGACGCCCAATTCATTTGATAACAACTACTTCAAGAATTTGATTCAAAAGAAGGGTCTTCTTCAATCAGACCAAGTTCTATATAGTGGAGGATCTACAGATTCTATTGTGTCCGAATACAGCAAAAATCCAACAACTTTTAAGTCTGACTTCGCTGCTGCTATGATAAAAATGGGAGATATTGAACCATTAACCGGATCAGCTGGAATGATAAGAAAGATATGTAGTTCTATCAACTAATTTAGTTCTTGGACATATCAATTGCCATTGTGTGTTTAAAAATTCCATAAAATTATTTAATAAATAAGTGTTGCATATAATTATCAATTCATTAAGTGTAATTAGTGTCTTTGTTTCATTGATCAATAAAGTGTAAGTTTCATTGTTTCTCTTAATTTATTTGTTCTTGCCCATGAAATTTTGGTTATAATTTGCATGTGTTAAATTTGGTTGGAATAAGATTAAGCCCAGTTCATGTATTGGGTCACCTCAACCCAAAATGCTGGATCAATCCATATCATACAAGGTTGACCAAATTCAACACCACGGATTTCTTGACCTGAAATACAACCAACATTATTCTAATAAAATTGTTATTAACGAACATTGAAATATCTTTTATGGAATATTTACTCCTATATACAGTATTTCAATTTGGACAATCAAATCAAGTTAGGAAACTTTTTTTCCGTAAGAATCAAATCAAAGATAAAGATAGGTACCAATAATTTATTATAACTTCTGCATTTACAACAACAATTTAAACATCATGATCAATCAACTGATCGACTAGACATCCTGATTCATATGGTTCGGGCATGTAGAGTGTATTTTTATCCGTGTTACCTAAAGACAAAATTGTGAATCGTTTCATCTCGGAATCATGACTAAATGAATTGTGAAAGAAAAAATATTTAAAATTCTAAATTACATTCCTAATTTAGATTTGTAAACTGTCAAAATTAATTAGCAACAAATTGTAAATCATTTGCGACAACGGTCACCGGTCACAACTGACGCCATAAAAACTTTAAAAGTAGCCAGGCTCAGTGCTCAGACCTGCCCCACTAAGCGATCCATACATTAATTTGCTTTTTTGACATAACATACATACATTAATATGTGAAGATACAGTACAACATTTTTTAATGTTTGTAGGTAAAAATATGATAAATAAATAAAATCACATAAAAAATAAAGGAGATGTTAATTGTCATTAAGACTACTTTTCTGTCAAATTAATAAGTTTCATATACCCCACGTGTCTATGAATAGGGTCGCGGGATTTCTCATTTTGAAAGTAATTTTTTTGTGATTTTTTTTAAGTAGTTAACATTATTCATAATATATATATTAAATTTATTTATTTATTTTTATATTTATGTTGAGTTAAATAAATTTTTGTAAATACAAATTTCGCAATCTTGACAAATGATTAAGATGAGATTTCAAAACTCAACTCACTTAAAAAATACTCATTGAGCCTCATATTTATCCTGTCTCAGATACCCAACTCAATTAAAAGAACTAAATACGAACAAAAAGAAATTTTCTTTGCATTGGTGATTATTAGACGTTATAATCAATCTCTTACCAATGCCAAACCAGTATAACCTTCCCTTCTATAGTCTAGCTTTTCTTTTTTTGGCAAAGCCTTCTCAATCTATGTCAACTAATCCAAATTTCAATTTTTGGACAGAATTTTAAAGACTTTGTATATATTGAAGGTGATTAAACTATCCAGATGTGATAGAAGCCAAGTAGTCAGACGTGTTTAAAGGGATATATCATATATGTACTACCTATAAATTATTGCCTACAGCAGCACCTATTTTGCCACCATTATATTATAATTCAAGTATTTAACAAATGCACGAGGCTAAAGAAAATAGGACAAATAAACGTGATGCACGATCGACGGTTCAAAATGATGAGGCATATCTCGAGCCTCATAGAGGTGCATCACGGTATCACCGCCCCTCAAGTATGTATATATTATATATTAGACATTGGGACGTTCAAACGTGAGAACCTCTTCGTACTTTCGAATGTCTCATTTGTCCAATGTCAACCCGAACGTGATGGCTACCACCTATTCACCAAACCGTTTATTTCTCGCTTTCTTCTTGTCATACATACATACAGACATATATATATATATAAGCATTTAGAATGCAATGCATGCATAAGGGAAACTTTAGTTTATAACTTTATATTATATGGTCACATATTTTTTTCTGATTTCCCTGAGGCTGCAAATTAACTATCATGAACATGAAGAACCTGAACATCTCTTTGTGCATGCTTCTCATAGCTCTTGGATTGCGCTTAGGGGGAAGTGCACCCTCTGGCTTCAACTATGGTGATGCCCTTGATAAGAGTTTCATGTTCTTTGAAGCACAAAGGTCTGGTAAGTTACCACTGCAGCAGCGAGTCAAGTGGCGTGGTGATTCTGGTCTCCAAGATGGTTTTCAACAAGGAGTGAGTCCCCATGATAATTCTTTTTAGAGATTCAATGAATTGTAGTGTTAAGTCATGTTTGGATAAACTTCTTGGTAAATACCTGTTGAGAAGAAAAAGAAGGTATATAAAATGAATTTACCTTCTCACACAAGCTAAAATAGACTTATGCGCCACAAATTTTGGAGAAGTTAGAAGAGAAAACTTCTATCAAAATTAAATGCATAAATTGATTTTAGCGCAAATATATATATATATATATATATATATATATATATAAATATAAGAGAAGCTTCATTTTACTTTTTTCTTAATTTTCCTCTCTTATGAGTGGTCAAGAAAAGTTTATCCAATCAAGATCTTAGTTTTTTTTTTGTCCTGGGTAGAGACGGGTGTCCTCCAACCCACGGGTTTAAAGGTTAATCTCACTCGTGATGCGTGACTACCGTTGGTCCAAGATAATTTTACACATTATATGATGAAAATCAAACACAATTTTCCCACCAAATAAATCATTCTCACTTAATTTTGTTTTTGTGTTTTCATTTTTGTTATTGTGTGATGTGATGCAGGTAGACCTGGTGGGTGGGTACTATGATGCAGGAGATCATGTGAAGTTTGGGTTGCCAATGGCCTACAGTGTCACAATGCTTGCATGGGGGGCCATTGAGTTCAACAAGGAAATCACGGACTTGAACCAAATGGGAAACGCATTATGGGCAATTAAATGGGGAACTGACTACTTTATTAAAGCACACACTCAGCCTAATGTTCTTTGGGGACAGGTAAGCAAGTGCAACAGGCAGGGATGATTGAGTTCTTTTGGTCGGTCACCAATTTTCATCTGCTTAAGTTAATTATTATATATAGTTCTAGACACAAGTTTCCTAATTAAGACCATATTAAGTTCTTCATTATTATTTGACAGCAACGCCATTATTTATCATTATTATTCTAATTCAAATCTATATGTATCATTTGGTTTGACAAACTACTTTCGGGTGAGGAAATCAATAAACTTTTTGATAAGTATATATACTAGGAAAAAAAAGAAGATAAAATGAACTAAACTTCCCCCAGAAGTTAAAAATAATTTATACACATCAATTTTTATAAAAGTTTTCGCATGTAACTTCTTCAAAAATGGAAGTGTGTATGTGATTTTAACTTTTGAAAGAAGTTTGATTTATAATTGAAAAGGTTATCCTAACAAAACCTTCAAAAGTATTATTACTCTGGTATTGAATGTTAAGCATGCTTATGGTAATGTAAGATATTTCTTTGCTATGAGAAATTTCAGGTGGGAGATGGAGTTTCTGATCATTACTGCTGGGAGCGTGCTGAAGATATGACAACTTCAAGAGGTGCCTACAAAATTGATGAACAACACCCTGGCTCAGATCTGGCAGGTGAAACTGCAGCTGCATTGGCTGCTGCAGCTATAGCTTTCAGGCCCTACAACTCTTCTTACTCTAATCTCCTGCTAGTTCATGCAAAACAGGTGAGCACTCACATTCATAGCACTTGAAAGGAATAATAAATGACAACATTGAAAGGGAAATTGAGCTTGAGTGAAATATTTAAAAATGAGGACTACAAATCTCAAAAACACAACATGGTAGTATTCAGTTTATCTGATTGATGAATGTTAAGTAACCATATAGTTAACTTGTTATTTGTGTTGTTTTATCTGTTGCAGCTCTTCACATTCGCAGATAGGTTCAGAGGTCTCTATGATAACTCCATATCAAGTGCTCAGCAATTCTATACTTCTTCCAGTTACTCGGTGAGTATACATTGCTCTCCATTCTGCCTTTACTTCCATTAGTATCCAATCAGGTCTAACTCAGTTGCTCCACCGGTGTAGGATGAATTGTTGTGGGCTGCCACTTGGCTGCACCTAGCAACCGGCAATGAATACTACATAAAGTATGTAGTGGACAATGCTGTGTATATGGGAGGAACTGGCTGGGCGGTAAAAGAGTTCTCTTGGGACAACAAATATGCTGGTGTGCAGATCCTTCTATCAAAGGTAAATTATTTATGGCAACTTAATTTAAATCCATTTCATGTTCTGAAAGTATAATAGCTATGTTTCGAGAGATATTTATTAAAATTTTGTTCATGACAAAACCATATAGCTAGCATCATCCACGTACCAGACCCCCGATGAGGAAGGACTTTCTTTGTTGTCATTGTGAATCCAAGAATTTTTTTGTGTATAGGGAAATCAAAATGTGCTGTTACTGTGTCTCCTCACACCAAAGAATCATGCAATAAATGGTTCCAACTCAATTTCAGGTGTTACTAGAAGGAAAGGCTGGTGCTTACTCTGCTACACTAAAGCAATACCAGGCCAAGGCAGAATATTTTACCTGCTCTTGCTTGCAAAAGAATGATGGTTACAATGTCCAAAAAACACCAGGTTAGATGCTATTATTGTAGAACATTAACTTAACAACTACTTGATCTCATTCTTAAATGGATTTTAAAAAAAAAACATTGATGGAAAAATATAATCAATCTAATTATATTTCTGCTGACCAGGTGGCTTACTATACGTGCGTGAATGGAACAACATGCAGTATGTTTCTTCTGCTGCATTCCTTTTAGCTGTTTACTCTAATTACCTCTCAGCAACAAAATCACAGCTCAACTGTCCAGACGGACAAACTCAGCCTCAGGAGCTCCTCAATTTCGTCAAGTCACAGGTATCTATTGGAATCTGACTTTTATTTCGCTAGTCAATCATGTGTCATGGTTGGACAAAACTTAGATACAATTATTCAAGTGTTTTTGGTATTGTTCTCTAGTCAAAATTAGAATTTTACATTGGTATTGCACGTAAACACATACAAGGAAATGCATCTGTGTTTTGTCAGTCATGGTTTAATGTGAGATTTAATTTCATTAGTAAACTAAATCTGTGAATTTTGATTGACACAGGCTGACTATATCCTTGGTAAAAACCCTGCGGATGTGAGCTACTTGGTTGGATATGGAGCAAAATATCCTCTTCATGTTCACCACAGAGGCGCTTCCATTGCTTCAGTCTTTGCTCTTCACTATGACGTTGGCTGCACCCAAGGATTTGAGATGTGGTATAACCGCGCTGAGCCAAATCCTAATGTCATCTGTGGTGGCCTCGTGGGCGGTCCAGATAAAAATGATGACTTCTCTGATGAAAGATCCAATTATGAACAAACTGAGCCTACAATTTCAGGTTCTGCTCCTCTTGTAGGCATCTTCGCTAAACTGCAAAGTTTGTATGGTAATATAGGTGAAGGTGAGGGATAACCACCATCCTAAGCTAATCTGTTTTGTTGTCTCCCTCTTCTACTATGAAGCCTCATCAATCATATTTTTTCTCTTGTCACACAGGTTACAACCATAATGAATCACCAGTGCCCCAGCAAAAAACACCAAGTGGGTCCTATATATGATTTTTCACATTTACTCAGCAGCTAATAGTTATTGGTTTCACATTTTGTAGCATAATTGGATATTATTTCCAACGGATTTCCAAACATGCATATAGTAAAATAAAATAGGACAAAGTCGAAAAAAGAGTCTAAACCTTGTTGTAATTTAGAAAATTTCTGCTCATGCAGCCTCTGCACTACTAACTAACATCTATTGGCTTGACAGGTACAAATCCAGGGAAAACAACAATGTCCAAGACATCATCAGAATCTGAAGGTAATATCTAAATCTAACCATCGTTGCTTTGGAAATTATTTTTTGCAAGCAGTGGCTGAAGAATGGCAAGGTGGTGTTGCAGGTGCCCCAGTTGAATTCCTTCACTCAATAAGTAGCTCATGGACTGTTGGCGGTGCAACTTATTACCGTCACAGGGTGATAATCAAGAACACTTCTTCGAAGCCAATCTCAGATCTTAAGTTGGTGATTAAGGATCTCTCAGGCTCTTTATGGGGTCTCTCTCCAACAGAAGAAAAGGACACCTATGAACTTCCCCAATGGAACAAGGTCTTGAATCCTGGCTCCGAATGTATATTTGTATATGTTCAAGGCGGACCCCAAGCTAAAGTCTCGATTAAAAGCTTACATTGATCAATCATTTTGTAGATGCCACACTCACAAGAGGCACACTTTTATCAACACGCACGTGTAATATGTTTGACAGTTAAACTTCTGTCACTCCATGATTGTAATTTTGTCATATCAATTTGTCAACCCAGTCCATCCATACCTTTCTTGTCCACACTTAATTGTAATATCAGTTTCTCGAAGTTCCCTACTTGATCCTACAAACAATCTAACATATGAAAAGGTCATTTGTGAAATTAAAATATGATGAATAGGTATATAATATATCTTCATTGCCAGGGAAAAGGTTTCCAACGAGGAACCCCGACAATGTAGTTTTCATAACGACTAACGAGAGAATCTGGGAAAGAAATACACACACGAGTTGAAAGTTATTCAAGAGCTTGTTACGGTAAAATGATTTTTTTCAGCAAACAATGACACTTCCAACCATAATTATCAATCCCGGATTGGGATAGCGGATAGCGGGATGACTGCTATTCTAATGTTTTTAATTCCAACCACAAGAACTGCAGAGTTCAAACAATCTACCACCATAACTTAATTACACAACACTTCTACGATAATATTCATGCTTAGCAAGTTTGCAGTAGCAAGCTCATATGCAAGGGTGATTGGAAATGGAAAAGGGGACGGGGGGACAGCCGGACAAGAGCAATTGCTATGTCACAACTCACAAGGTTCTTACCACAGGATAGAGGACACACGGAAATACAGTTTTATTGCGAGTGTACATCTCAAATAAGTATAGATCAATGTAAAGATCCTCTTACATTCATAATCATAAGGCCAGCACTTCTGAGTACATTGCAAAAAAGAAATGTTCAAAAGTCTGAAGGAAAACTCTCAAAAATAGCCTACAAAAAGCAAAGTAAATGCTCAAAGTGGATCCTGCACTGTCTTGTTGGGAGGTAAGAGCCGAATTTGAAGATGGCTGGCTACAGTGAAACAAAAATATCGCCATTGCTATGCTAATTCTGGTGACACTAGCTTTTGTGGGGTAGCTTCCACTTAATGCTGGTCCTTGGGAATGTCAAGATCTTTAAATATTGGACTGTCAACTCCAACACCCATAGCATTCAGACCATTGTCAACGTATAGAACAGTACCAGTGATAGCAGATGCCAAAGGTGATGCTAAGAAGGCAGCTGTGTTGCCTACCTCCTCTGCATGACAAAATTTCAACTCAGTTGTGCAAATAATCACAGATTGAAAATGGAACGTGTACATTACAAGGAATAATTCTGATGAAAATAATACCTGCTGATAGTTCTTTCTGTAGAGGTGCATTGGCTGATGAGTAATCAATCATCATATCAATGAATCCAATAGCCTTTGCAGCCCGACTTCTCAGTGGACCTAGGGTGAAAATACATGGTGTCAACACATTAATCAAAAGAATTAAATTACTAACATGCGAACAACAGACATTGAAGGAAAATTGTTAACTTCACAATGATGGAATTATAATCAGTAGGGGAGAGAACTATGAAATAGCACAAAAACTCATAATCTAAATGTAACTATAAGGTGTCACTTCATTCAACAGTAGGGAAGACTTAATTCATGCTAATTGTACACAACAGTATTGATATAACATAATAAAATGTTATTCAAACATTTGGCATCATTTTGGGGGCAGACAAGGATGCAGTTGGCATAGAGCCGGCATTTGATATAACATAGACAGTAAGATGATTGTGTGAAAATTCAAACAAACTCCAAATATAGGAGAGCCCGAATGAACAACTAATTACTCATACTTAACAAAACTGATGGTCCTAGCATTTGTTTAAAAAATTCAAGATATCCAGAGTAATCGATTGAATCTTGCACCTCCATGGCTTAAGAGATTATACTTTTCAGACCACGCCATCTTGTGCAAAATGTCACAGACAAATCAAGACAAACATTTGTCCCCATCACCATGTCTTCCACATTAAGAAATCAAAGCAAGACAAGGAAATAGACATTTATTAATTTGGAAAAGAGAGAGAGGTCGCCAGTACCGGCAGATATCGTATTGACTCTAATTTTGCGCTTTCTTCCTGCTTCGAAAGCAAGAACCTGAAATAGCATGAAATATGATGTAATTTAAAAGAGAGAGAAGTAAAAATGAAACACATCTATGTCAGCATGTGAAATGGTGAGTTTTTTTTTTTGCGGGGTGGGGAGGGAGGAGTTGAAGCTTACTCGTGTATCACTCTCCAGTGCAGCTTTGGCAGAACTCATACCACCACCATATCTGTATCATTATTTAGATCATGAATATTCAGTCTAAATTTATGAAACGTAGATTTATAAGGACTTTCAATGGCATAACCAACATACCCAGGAATGATCCTTTCTGAAGCAATGTATGTCAGAGAGATTGAAGATCCACCTAAAAACAAATCATAAAAGTAAAAGATAAAATGATATGCGGAAGTATGAAGTAATATAATGGAAGCCCTTTAATAAGATAAGTGACATGCCTGGGTTCAAGATTGGAAGAAAATGCTTGAGTAAAGAAACATAGGAGTAACTAGATGCAGATATTGCAGCAAGATATCCTTTCCGAGATGTCTCCAACAATGGTTTGGTCACCTATATCAGAGTTACTTCTTGTTAAAGCCATATACCAAATTCATAAAGGAACTTCAATGCTTATTAATGAATTTATTGTACCTCTGGTCCATTGGCAAGTGAGTGCACAAGGATATCTATGCTGCCAAAGTCTTCTTTAACAGATTCAGCAACTTCCTGAAAAGTAAAGCAATGAACAAAAGATATAACAAAGCTAACTAATTCAGGCAGGCAGGAGACAGGACAGCATGGGACACAGTTCATATGATTATTCATAAGCA
>PYAF01004289.1:779154-814647 GCA_007407185.1 Glycine tomentella | reverse complement strand
TTTAAAATAACTGATTAATGCCATGAATTGATTTAATCATATATCTTTTATGATATTTGATGTATTACATATAATTTAGTTTAATAATGTGCATTAAATTTCTGGAAATTTTTATAGATAAAATTAAAGTAATAAATGCCATAATTAAATATATACTAAGGATAATTACATGATAATAAAAATCATATTATCAGCAACCAATCGATATAAATTACTTGAATTTTAAATACTTTATAAAATGTATTTATTTGATAAATTTAAGAGCCAAGCAAATATATTTGTTTTTTTAAAAGGTTTTTGTTTATTATAAATTTTAGTTGTACAAAATAAATATTTATTATATGTATACAAAAACTAAAATACTAGCTAATTTTAATAGCCCCCATAAAAAAAAGCTAATTTTAATAGCCAGTGTGCAAAACACAATAATAATTGATATTAAATAAACCAGGTTTTAAATATTGATTGCAAAACTCAAAACTACTTTCATTGCACTAATATTTGGTTTGCGTGGAACAAAGTTCATATATACTCATTAAATAAAATGTCACATGATGATTAGAAAAAGGTAATTGAGAAGAAGAAAAATTCTTATAAGATAATTGAAATATTTAAATTTTTAAGTGAATATTTTCCTTAAAAAAGTAAATATTTCACTTATAATAAAAAAGATTCAATGGCAGCAAAACGCACAGATACGATAACAGTGAGGTGGAAAAAAAGTAAAAAAATCTAAACCCTTAGGCCTTAGTTACGCAGCAAAAGGCCCAAAACCCTAACTCCTGAGTTAGCATAGCATATAGAAAGAGGCGCGCGTAGTATATAATCACAGCAGCCGCGAGCTCTCAAACACACTCTGCTGTTTTCCAAAACCCTAATTTCTCGAAAGGTAGGGTTTTGCATAGCCTCCACCACCGCTCCCAGTTTCTTCTTCTTTATCCTCTCTCCTTTCTTCTTCCATTCCTCTAACCTAAGATGGGCAAGTCAAGCAAGAAATCAGCTATCAAGGTATGTGTTTGTTATAATCCTTTTGTGAATTTATTTTCTCATTGAACAGTTTTCGTCCAACTTTTCTTACTTGTTTGCCTTTTGTATTCGTTTTAAAATTGAAGGTTGACGCTGCTCCAGCTGTGGTTCCGCCATCCAAGTCTGCCAAGAAGGGTATTGAAATTTTTCTCTATTTCGCTGCTATACCGTCGTGTTTTGTTTGGTCTTTTTGAATGTTTATACTTTATGAATGAATGTTTTGGTTTATGGGTTGTAGTTAGTGGCATGTTTGGTTTTCAGTTGGGAGGCCCTGATAGTACGCTCGGAAAGTAAAGACTGAACAAGCATTTGATTGGTTTTCAATCTGTTTCTATTGTAAACTGAGTTTTGATTCAATTTTGCCTTGAAACTCAGTTTGCAATGGAAGAAAAGAGCTGGTTGTTTTTTGTAATCTGTGTTTGCTTATTTAAGTTTAATCATGCAAACTCCAATCCAAACATGCACCAATTCTTTTATCCTATGTAACTGTCTGATGTTTTTCTCTCTATTGTGTGTTGTAGTTAGCTTTATTAATTTGTGTGGTCACGGCAAATCCTTGTTAGTATTGTTAAAATGTGACACAAACACGATAAATTGATATGTTGGACTTTCTTTATGTTACTGATCGTTTCCTTGGTTTATTTTGATCTTTATGCAGGAGGCAAGCGACAAGCTGAAGATGAAATTGAGAAGCAAGTGAGTGCCAAAAAACAGAAGATAGAGGAGGTTGCTCAGAAGCAAAAGAAGGAGGCCAAGGTGCAAAAGAAGAAGGAAAGTAGTTCAGATGATTCTTCGGATTCTGAAGAGGAGGTATTGCACAAGTAAATTCATGGTTAATGGCATAATAAAAAAAATCCTAAATTTTGTGTTGTTTGCTGTTGCCCCTTTTTATGCTTTTTGTGCTTTTCTTTTTTTGTGCTCAGAAACCTGCACCCAAACCTGTCCTTTCAAAAAAGGGACCCGCTATGAATGGTGCTACCCTGCCAAAGAAAGACAAGCCAGCCTCCAGTTCTTCTTCTGAAGATGACTCCTCTGACGAGGATGAAGTGAGTGCAAAGAAGCCACATAAAGTGGTTGCTGAGAAACAAAAGAATGGAGCAACTGTGCAAAAGAATAAGAAGGAAAGTAGTTCAGATGATTCTTCTTCAGACTCTGAAGATGAGGTATTGCACATATCTATTTATGGTTGAATTTATAATTTATAAAGCTTGGATTTCATGTCAGCATAGTAATAATTTGGTCTTTATTACCTCTCATCATACTTCTCTTTGTTGGACTCAGAAACCTGCAGCAAAAGTTGCTGTACCTTCAAAAAAGACACCTGCTAAAAACGGCAATTTAAGTACCCCAGCAAAGAAAGGCAAGCCAGCTAGCAGCTCCAGTTCTTCTGATTCATCTGAAGATGACTCTTCTGATGAAGATGAACTGACTACAAAAAAGCAAACGAAAGAAGTGAAAGTGCAAAAGGGTAAGGAGGGAAGTAGTTCAGATGATTCTTCATCCGAATCTGAAGATGAGGTATTGTACTTGACTATTTATGATTGAATTCATTGCAAAGCTTAAAGTTTTTGTCAGTTTTCATTTCCATTCTGTTATACTTGCTGCCCTTCTCATGGTTTTCTTTCTTGGCGGGGCTCAGAAACCTGCCGCAAAAGTTGCTGTTCCTTCCAAAAATCAATCTATCAAAAATGGTACTCTAAGTACTCCAGCTAAGAAAGGCAAGCCAGCTTCCAGTTCAAGCACTTCTGAATCTTCCGATGACAACTCTGATGAGGATGAGGTGAGTAAAACATCTTTTATAACATGGTTGACAATAGTGAAAATTTCCAGGTCCATTAGGGGTGTGTAATACTCACAATGCCTTGTTTTTAATTTTTGCTATTGTTTTCAGGCACCAAAAACCAAGGTGGCTCCTACTGCAGGCAAGAATGGACATGCTTCTACAAAGAAAACTCAGTCAAGTGAAAGCTCTGACAGTGAAAGCTCTGATTCTGATAGCAGCTCTGATGAAGACAAAGTAAGTTTTTTTTTTTGTTTTTTTGTTTTATTTTCCATGTGACACCATCGTTCTGTATATATTTTCTAATATTGAAATAAGTAGAAACCACCAAGTTCATGAATGTCTTCTACAAAATGTTCTATTCAGACCCCACTGTCTTCTAGTAAGTCAGATGGAGATGATGCGAGTATTTTTAATTCACTGTGTAATGTCATCTTATTGTGTACTTTTTTGGTATCAGAGTAAGAAAAAACCTACAACTGCTAAGCTGCCTACATTGCCAGTTGCTCCAGCTAAGAAAGTCGAAAGCTCAGATGATGAATCAAGTGAAAGCTCTGATGAAGACAATGTAAGTCGTGGGTTATTGGATGTATGGATTCTGATAATTGTTTGGTTTTTTATTTTTTTTGGAACAAGATGATGTATTCACATATTTGGATCTATATAGGATGCAAAACCTGCTGCAACTGTTGTGTCAAAGCCTTCTGCTCGTGCACAAAAGAAGGTTGACAGCTCTGATTCTGATGATAGCAGCTCTGATGAAGATAAGGTAAATTTTCTTGGTGTTTTTTCTTTAAAAAAATGAGTTTTCTTTTTCAAGTTTATATTTATAAGGGAGCCAAAAGTCAATTGCACTCTTGCTAAATTGAGAATAGTGCTTCTTATCCTCAATTATAAAAACTACGTATTCAATTGTTCAGAGACTTCTTGCTAGGCGAAGGTAAGCGGGATGAATATTGTACGTAACCTTACCCTTGCATATGCAAAGATGATTGTTTCTGGATTCGAACCCATGACCAGCTACCAATGCACAATTTTACTGTTGTGCCAAGACTTGTCCTCTTTTATCCTCAATTATATTTACATTTATTTGTTTTTTTCCTTCTGAATCTTACAAGTGCCTTCAATATACAGAAGTTGTATATTGAAATGTAACATGACTATTGCTTATCGAAGTACTTTTGTTCAATTGATGATCAGCAGGGGAAGATGGATATCGATGATTATGATAGTTCTGATGAAAGTGAAGAGCCACAAACGAAAAAGGTATGATGTCTTGATTGACTGAATGATTGAATAAGTTTGATCTGTTTTGTTATTTAATTCGATTTTTTCATTTGTTATATTTCAATGATGTTATTCTAAGGGTTGTGCCTTGTATATTTGAAAACCTATTTTTAAATACATTAGAGATTGATAGAGTAATGATGATGGACATGATATTTTCCTACTGAACTGAGGAAATTTTTAAAGTGAGAGAATGAGGATTTATCTGCTGTTGATTTGAAGTGACTTAGGTTTATAAGATTTTTTAGTGGATGGACCTTCACTTTCTCACTTTACAATAAAAGTTTGCTCACCTTTTTAGTGTAGCCAGATCCTAAGCTAAAGGTCTTGTATATTGTGAAAGTTGCTGCTTATGTGCTTGGTTTTAATTTCTGTCTTCCTTTCCCCTGCAGGCTGTGAAAATTTCAAAAGAAAGCAGTGATAGTTCTGAAGAAGACAGTGAGGATGAAAGTGATGAGAAACCCTCCAAAACTCCTCAGAAAAAAGTAAGCACATATTTATCTGCTTGAAAGTTTATTTTATTTAATCTTGTGATTTCCTGTGCTAATATAATTTCCTTCTTGCAAAATTGCAAAACAGGACAGGGATGTGGAGATGGTAGATGCCATCTTATCTGAAAAGAAAGCTGTACATGACTGTTATCCTCTTGTTTCTTTTCCTTCTTTTATTACCAGTGGTATGACATTATTTTATCTTGAAAATTTGCACAGCCTAAGACCCCAGTTACACCAAGAGAAGAATCTGGCACTTCAAAGACACTATTTGTTGGGAACTTGCCGTTTAGTGTTGAGCGGGCTGACGTGTATGTGCTTTTCTTTTTTATTTTTTATAATTCTCATGCTTGCACATTTCAGTTACATTTCAGTTATTTATAAATATAATTTATCTTGTTTTAAATTTTCTAGGGAAGGGTTCTTCGAGGTTGCTGGAGAAGTTGTTGATGTTCGTTTGGCTACAGATGATACTGGGAAGTTTAAAGGATTTGGACATGTTGAGTTTGCAACAGCAGAGGCTGCCCAAAAAGTTAGTTTTGCTATCTTATTCCATGTATTTTTATTGCAGGAATTTATTGATTCTGTTCTGGCTGAAGAAAATATGTTTTTACGAGTTTTTAGGTTGGAATTTTTGTGTTATTCAGGATTTTATTAATAGTAAAGTGTTTCTCTTTATCTTCGTAGTAATCAGAGTCAGCGCTTAGTGACAGAGGGCCTATGTTACTACAGTGTTAGCTCTGTTAATCTCCTACAGTCATTGTTTTGTCTGATATGTTCCTATGATTTGTGTATATGCATATCAAATTTATTTGAGTTGATAATCCGTTATTCTTTTTCTAATAGGCTCTTGGGTTGAATGGACAACAATTGTTTAATCGTGAACTCCGGCTTGATTTAGCTCGGGAAAGGGGTGCATATAATACCCCCAATAGCAGGTAATTCTTGTATATTTTTTATATATTATCTTGTTCTATGCCTCACCTTTATTTAAACTTTTTTTCTTGTTTTGTTTAATAATTTTAGCAACTGGAACAACTCATCCCATAAAAGTGAAAGAGGCCAGTCTCAAACAATATTTGTAAGAGGTTTCGATACATCCCTTGGGGAAGATGAGGTAATTTTATCTCTTCTATCTGACTGTTAGATTGAGTTTCATCACAAAAGTTGTGCCTTAATTTGTGTTAGCAGAAAATAAGGTTGACTTTGTTCTTTCAGATAAGAGGGAGTTTGCAAGAACATTTTGGATCTTGTGGAGACATTACCAGGGTGTCAATTCCTAAAGATTACGAGTCTGGTGCTGTTAAGGGGTAATTCTTTGTTTTTTGTAAAAATTCCATTTGCACGCTGCTGCTGTTTGTTACAACATAATGTGAGCTTGAAGACTAAACTTCTCGCTGCCACATACTTGCTATTTGTCATATTCATCCCCCGATTGTTCCTGTGTAAATGGGTTTCAGGATTGCATTTATACCCACACGCTACCTTACAATTTGAACATGTAAATCTGACTTTGGGTAATATTCACAGGTTTGCTTATATGGACTTTGGTGATGCCGATAGCATGGCCAAAGCTCTAGAACTCCATGAAACCGAACTTGGAGGTTATACCTTGACAGTGGATGAAGCCAAACCTAGAGATAATCAGGGTTCTGGGGGTAGAGGTGCTGGTGGTAGGAGTGGTGGTGGTCGATTTGGTGGTAGGAGTGGTGGTGGTCGATTTGGTGGTAGGGGTGGTGGTGGTCGATTTGGTGGAAGTGGTGGTGGTGGTGGTCGATTTGGTGGAAGGGGTGGTGGTGGAAGGGGTCGGGGAAATAGACCCAACCTTGCTGCGGAAGGCACAGGTATAATTCGTCTAAGCTGATTTTCTTCCCATTTAAATAATTGTGACGTAAGCATAATTTGACTTTTCTTTTTCTAATTATGCAATTTTTGTGATTGTTCAGGGAAAAAGACCAAATTTGCTGATGATGAGTAGGGTGGCAACTCTTGCAGCAGATAATTTAATATTTATTTTCTAAACTTTCCTGTAGTGTTGGCTCCCCAGTTTTGTTTTGGTATTCCGTAGTTGTTAGTATGAATTCGTAGGGTTCAGTTGTTATATGATTGATACGTTGTTTTATCGCTTTGATTATTATATATAATGTATTTGTGGCTCTTCAGAATTATGTCTTCATTACTTAAATCAAATCCGATATTAATATATATTTCGTATTTAGCCTATGTAAATGCTCTTTTGGCGGAAAAAAATTGAAGGAAAAATGTTTAGTTAAAAATGTTAAATGAGGGTGAAAGTGAAACTGCGCTTAGTTAGTGTTTTGAGAACCGCATATTACAAGATTTATTTTTATTGTGCTTTTAAAATGTGTTTTTTGTCACTCTATATGATTGTTACTTGGAAAATGACTCAATTTGACGACGTATTGTGATTTACTTTATCGTTTAGGCCCGAGTTTATGGTTTTGGCATGCGCTTATGGGACTCCGCCTGTAAAGTTTCTGAAAATGATTTGAAGAAATACTTTTCAAATTATATTTCGATGGCTATGCCAACTCACTACTTGTAGACTTTTCTTAAAAGAAAGGTTGAGTTCTGCATTCTAAATTCAGATGAGACTTAAAAGAATAATGGCTCACAAGAGTCATGCTTGTACTTGAGAGTCTAACGTCTGCTTGCATGTATATAACCTAGAGTTCACTGATCTAAGATGAAAAAGATATACATAGGTTAAATAGATTATCTATCCCTTCATTAGTAATGGTAAATTTTATGTGTTTTTTTTTTATTAAGGAAAATAATAAACTCACAAGAATCACGCTTGTACTTGAGAGTCTATAACGTCTGTTTGCACATTGATCTAGGACAAAAAAAAATACACATTCGAATAAGTTAAACAGATTACCCATGCCTTCATTAGTACTTGAGAATAATAAATTTGTTTTCTTTCTAGACCACCTTTTAATCTTATCAACAGAAGAAGCTTGGCTGTGTCGGTATATCTGAAAAATATTACTTGATTCTATTTTTTTAAGGTTACTTTCTATTGTTGGTGTTCCTTGTACTGAAAACAAAAGAGTAATCAATATGACTTCCTTGGCACTCACCTCTAAAGACTCAGTTTTTCCATATTGAACATGGATTTTGAGAAAATGACAAGTTTGACAACAAATTCACAACCAATAGAAATCACATTCAGAACACATTTTCAAATATCTATTGTTTGGTAGATGAAAGGAGAGAAATAGCGAATTAATAGTGTTTCACGTGGATCCCGCACCTTTTATACACTTTAATTCAATATCCCCTAAATTTTCTTTACAATATATAAAAAGTACCTAATGTATGTTTACATAATCATGCAACCATTTCCACTGCCACCATTACCAGCAGCTGCTTGTCCTCTTCCTTCTGGGTCATCGTCCCCTCCCTTGACTTGGCCCGACTCTACCTCCTCTACCACCACTTCCATTAGGGCCCCCATCACCAAGGGCATTAATTTCCTACACCCAGCAAAGTTCTAATACACCCAGCACTTTTTGTGAATTACCACAAATAGCCTTGACTAAAATAATAAAAGAAAAGCTGTTTTCAAATTCTAATACACCCAGCAGCATTCGAATCCATTCCGCTTCTTCTCTGCTCGTTGTGCTCTCTCTGCTCTGCGTTTGCTTGTGGTGATTTTGGTTCACGCTTGTTGTTCTCCTCTCTCGGGCTCTGGACGGCGGCTTCTGGTGGTAGGCGACGAAAGTGTTGGAGTTTTCCAGCGATGAGGTAAGTGATTGTCGATTCGTATTTCGTTTAGCATGCGTACGGATTTGTAATCCGTAAGTTGTATTGTACGAATTAAGGATCCGTATCAAGAAATTGTACAACATAGTAGCTTTACGGATCACCAATCCGTATGAATCATACGGATTGCCAATCCGTATGTCATACGGATTGCTGATCCGTATGTATTTTTGGACATTTTTTAAATTTAAAAAAATATTTGCTGGAAATGATGTGGATTGAGTTGCCTGTATGGATCCTGTGAGCCCTGAAATGTGTTTGATTGATGAGCATTTATGTGTGTTATAAGCATGCACACACACACAAAGATTTGAAGTTGAGCTTTTTCTTATTGTTATAGCTAATTAGAGGCACTTCAGATTTGAAGTTGGATAGGTTCGATTCTTGGAGCACATCTGACTGTGATTGTATATATGTTATTTTCATTTTTAAGAGTATGAATTTATTTGAAGTTGTAATTAACAAATTGGTTTGAATGAATGTCAGATAATGGTTAAAATGAGAGGACTAGGGCGGGCATTGGCCAGAGAGGGTAGAGGAGCCGTTCAAGAAGAACCACCAGCACGGCGAAGGCCGACGGCATCCGCACGAAGACAACGGAGAAGGATTAGTGTTGTTGATGATGTGGCTGCTGAGGAAGCCGTCGATGTTGGTGACATTGTTGCACCTGATGATGCTGAGGTCGAGGCAAGCATTGATGCTGAGGTTGAGTCAACCATTGATGCTAAGGTCGAGGGATTTCCTGGTGGCCCACATGACACTTCAGTGTTGACTCTTTATGTTGATCACATTGCAGCTAAGGTGTGGATGGGAGAGGTACCTCAACTACGTGTGTCAGCACCAAGGAAAGCATGTTGCTGGTTATATTAGTTTGTTGCAGGTATATATGACATTTAAATTGACTTTTGTTTGAAGTTTAATGGTTGCGTAGTCATATAATATGTTAATTGTTTTCTATTTTGTGGTCACTACAGTGCTGGGTGTACGAGCATTTTCCTGGACTTGCCAGCACGGTTGTTAATGAGGAGTACCTTCAGAGCCAACCACGAGCATGTCGCTGGAAGGCAGCGAAAGCTTTACCTGTCGCAACATATCGATGACGACTGGATAGGTTGACGATTGACGATGTTTCTTGGACACCATACACCGATCATCGAGACATCCGTGGATTTGAAGACATTTATCTTTTCTCAGGACATCTACGGTGGGGCTCGTACATTGTGAGATGCCAACCGGAGAGGGTACTCAGGTAGTTTGGTTTTGTTCAGAGTATTCCGACTCTCCTGACGTTGGGCTCCCCATCCACTAAAGAGGTCGATCGTAGGTGGCTTCAGTATTCTGACTTTCTTGCGGTCACCGGAGATTTAGCTACTTTCCCTGGTCAGTGTCATGGAGATTATTTTGGTTGGTTCTACCAAATATCTCACCCTTTTATGATTCCACCACAGCCTGGGGAGCCCATTAGACGTCCTCCTGTCATACCAGATCCACCACCTGTTCCACAGGGACATGTTGCACCTGCTGAGGGACACATGCCACCACATGCAGTGGTAAGCTAAAGTCATTTGGTTTTGATTGTTGTTTGCATTGTTTGGTGACATTATTGTCTTACATGTTTTTCATTCTTCTATTCAAGGTGTGTGCCACACGATTGCCCAGAGATTACAACAAATGATAGATCTTCGAATGGTTACCGCTGGCACTGACGCATTCGACATAGTAGACCAGTGTATCACATTAGCTCGCGGTGTGTGTGACGATAGGAATGTGTATGTCAGGTCTAGACGTCCCAGGAGTTGATTGTGGATACGGAATGACGTACTTTGACTTTTTCATCTTTGTATGGCATAGGCCAATATATGAACAGATTTGTTAACATTTTGGCTTAATGACATTAATACTTTAATTGTTTAAACATTATGTGTGGATAAAATGAACACAATTTTCATTTTGCAATAGCTGAACAAATCAAATTACCATACAAGAATTACACAATTCATTCTAATCAAATAGCAAAGTAATGTCAAACGAGTCACTTTTGACTTCCCAATTCCACATAATCTGTTGCTAATCCATTTGGTGGCATCGAACATCCGTTTTGCAAAGTTACCTGACCAAAATCATAAGTCAACACATTGTTACGTAAAATGCATAAATAAAAAGTTGCCTTTAACAAAAACAACACAAAGATTTAAAAAAAATAAAAAAAAAAAAAAAACAAAGTTAAAAAAAAAAATGCACGCATACGGATTGGCAATCCGTAAGACTCATATGGATTAACAATCCGTATGCCTTACAGATTGACAATCCGTATGCCTTACGAATTGCCAATTAGCCTTACGGATTGTCAATCCGTATTAGCCTTACGGATTGCCAATCCGTATGAGTGTTTCATGCTACACGACGCCAATTCTGATGACGATTCCGACCAACGAAACCTCCACGACTGCTAACAACGACCTCCACACCAAACCAACAAGCCAATCCAAGCTAGAGAGCGAGAAGGAAGAAGAGCGAACAACAGCAAAGGAAGAAGACGAAGACACTGGTTTATGTGAAGCATTTTGACAAAGGGCAATTTTGGCATTTTGAAAAAAGTGCTGGGTGTATTAGAACTTTGCTGGGTGTAGGAAGTTAATGTCATCACCAAGCATGTGACCTCTGCTCCATGTCCTCCTCTACCCCTGTCTTGTCCAGGATATCATCATTGTTGGGACACCATGGCCACCACTCTTCCTGATGGAGGTACAATTATCCATAAAAGTATATACTTCCATTAGTAATTGTACCTCCATCGGTAAGTTGCATGTTGGGGGGCAATATAATAGATGAGTGCATACATATATAGATTTATTTTATGCATCACAATATGCCAGCTAAGAAGCATATATAAAATTTATGATATAATTATCATAAATAAATAATTATTTGCTTTCTCAAAATAATTTTTTAAGAAATATATAAATTTTGTTAAAAAAAACCAAAAACTATTTTTAAGCGAAAATAATTTAAACAAACACACTATTAATCATAAAACAGTTTTTATTTTTACTTTTTTTAGTAATAAGTTTAAACAAACAATCCCAATAATATGATAATTATGACTTGATTATAATTAACTAATTTAATATTATTGTATAATCAAAAATAGTAAACTGACACGTGATCATCACTTAAAGGTCATTATATATGTGGACACCCTTACTATTACATTAATAGTGCATATCTCTACAAGTTATCTACAAGCTGTTATTCAAATAATGTAATCATCTTATCACCTTATATCTCTACAAATTATCTACAAGATATTATTTATCTACAATTAACAATATATCAATAAGATAACGACATGATATTATATGTTATTTATCTTATCACAAGATCACTAACAAATAAAAGTCTAAAGCCCATACTCCACATTATAAATACAAATTATCTCTAAACCTTTACTGAGTCATCTTTAAATCATTATTCATAGGACAACCCCCTCATTATTCATCACTGATAACCCATGGTGGACATCCTTCCGAGACACTCTTGGAAGCCTTTTTATACACCATTGGAAGCCTCATTATTCTCATATAATTGATGTACTTACTTGAGCGTCGAAGTGCCTTTCATTTGTTTTGCATGTTCCTCCTCTAAACAAGGTTGACTCATCATCCGACGTGCAAGATTTGGAACCCACGTGAAGCCCGTGTAATTCATACGTGGAATTTCATATTTTGGTAAGAACATTTATTAAAAATTATTAAATAAAAGATTAAAATTATTCATTATTGAAATAGAAAGAATTGAAACATAATTAATGTATATATTTTTGTCTTGGCTGAGAGATTATGAGTGTTTTTAACTTATTCAGAGAGTAATTCTATTTGCAGTATGTGAGTGTGGATACTGTTGTCCCAAAAGCAATTTTGCACATGAAAAAAAATTAAGCATTAAGTTATCTTCAAAATAAATCATCATCTCGTATGAACGCAATGTGATCTTAGGCCGGTGTGCCAATCCTATGGATTGAAACCTAATTAATATAGATGTATGATAAGAAAGTACGTTGTTGGAAGTATGGTCCAAATTGGGCCTAAATTGGGCCTGAGATGGACCTGAACAACATTGTAAAACATGAAACCTACAACACACGACAAGGCAAGTGGGAACAGTGGAACACCGCCCAAGATGATGCGAAGTTAAGCTTTGCACTGACACAACACAACAGCTCTTCTTCTTCGAAGTTGTATCGTATCTGTTCTCGACGCTCTTCTCGCACATTCTTTCGCTCCTCCTTTTTTTTTTTTACCATCTCTACAATTTCTATCTGACCTCACCTCGCTCGCTTTTCACATCAAATAAGGTTCGTTATGGATTCATACATCTTCCACCTTCTTCTGATTGCACAATTGAGGGAATTTTTTTTTTTTCAATCACTTACCGTTTTATTCCTTCGAGGTTTTTTTTTTATTCTTCTTACTATTTATTTATTTATTTACTGGTAATATTTTGAGTTGTTAATTCGTTGGCGCTGCAGTGTCGAGCTTCGCGTGGATCTAGTGCCTTGTCTTTTGTATTTGTTTTTGATGTGTTATGATTGCAAAATTATTTCACATTGTATTCAGATCCTTTACAATGAAACTTGCCGTGGATACAAGATAGTTGGCTTTCATATTTGATAATGTTGTTGCTTATGGCTTATTTTCATTTTCAAATTGCCTGCGTCTACTTTGCGTGGTTGTGCTTCTTATTCTTTTAGCATGTGCATACGAACTGTAATAGTCTTTTTCTCTTGCAATTCAAAGCATCCCTATTTAATGAGAGTGGCAGATTCCTTGTTTGGATAAACTTTTCCATAAGTACTTACCGGAGAAGAAAATAACAAGTTTAAATAAATTGGGCTTCTTCCATAAACTAAAATCAACTTATGCACTTAATTTTTATAAAAGCTCTCTCATTTAACTTCTCTAAAAGCTAAATGCATAGGCTGATTTTAGCTTATGGGGGAAGGTTAATTCATTTTACAATTTTACCATCCTATTTTCTCCTTCTATAAGTGCTTATGGAGAAGTTTATCCAAACAAGGCCTAAGAGTTGGATTTTATCTTGTCTTGTTGACTTAGAATTTGACAGTTCTAGTTTTGAAGAGAGAGTGGGTTGCCCTTAAAAGCACAATATATCATTTCTAGTTATATTAAACTAAACGAATCCAAGCATTGAGAGAGAAAAATGTTTCACTCTCTAATTAGTCGTATGTAGAAAAAAGTGGAATATGAAGTGGCTAATTACTGTAAATTTAGTTGACTATTTTCCTGGTTTTTATTTTACTTAATGAACATGTATGCTGTCAGCACGTACCTTGACTTGCATGTAAGTCAGGATCTTTTACACAAAATAACTTTTCAATGAACTATTTGTATTAGTCAAAATATTTTTCAATATATCCATTTCTCAATGTATTAGAGTCATAATATAATCAACTGAATATTCATTACTTTTAGTGTTGTTAAATAGCGGCCATGGCGCCACCATAGCGGAATGGTGTGGCGGATTTTTTGCCCACCACCATAGGCAATTTGTGAAGGGAGGCCTGCCATAGCGGTGCCATGAGGCATAATGGTGTGTTTATATGGCAGAATTTTGGCCTTCTACCATCCGCCATTGATAACACTACTTTTGGTGCCATTCTTTATGTTATGCGTCTTACAGAATTCTATTTAATGCTATGTGTGTGAATTGCTTACCCAGACTTTTAATTACAGTTTGATCATTAAAACTATTGAATAATGAACCTTGGGTTATGATGATGAATTTTCTAATGGGTGGGAATTCTTCTGCAGCACAGTAAGAGTTGAAGAAAGACAGTAATTCAATGTACTTGAGGAGAATACAATGCAGAGATCGGACATGGGCTTTGGTGTTGCAGCCATCGAAATACTTCTTTAGGCCAAAATTCTCTGATCAACGATGTTTTCAATCTTTGTCCCCTAAGACCACTGTGGAAGAATATGCTTCACATGGAAAGATCATCAGAAAACATCTTTTAGGTTTAGATTCATGTAGGCATACTTCATCTAGAAATAGTTTCACCGTTCCGAACAGAAGGCCTAGTTTATGTCTTAACAGTACTCAGTTACGTGCCTATAGTTCTGAAAGTGATGGAAGAAATGCAAGTGAGGATAAGCATGTACATGTTAATGATGGAGCTAGCTTTGATAAAGGACGGAAACAACAAGAGAAGTTTGGGAAAGATGTCAAGTACAGCAATTCACATGCTCGACTTGGAGAACAGGAACAAGAGGAGTGGCTTAATAATGAGAAGCTTTCTGTAGAAAGTAAAAGGAGAGAATCACCATTTTTGACTAGAAGGGATAAGTTTAAAAAAGAGTTTATGAGAAGAATTATTCCTTGGGAGAAGATAAACATTTCCTGGGACACATTTCCTTATCACATTCAGTAATTACTTATTCTTCCTATTTGTTCTTTTCAATTTAGTGTCTTTTCTTATCTGAAATTTATTGTGGAACTGAATTGTATGTTTCCATCTGTAGTGAGAATTCCAAAAATCTTCTGGTCGAATGTACTGCTTCCCATTTGAGACACTATAAGCTTGCTTCATCTTTTGGCACTCGCCTCACATCTTCAAGTGGGAGAATATTGCTTCAGAGCATTCCTGGTTTGTCATTTATTCCATAATTTTTGTCCTTGTTATTCTGTTTCATTTATAATGTTTATTTTGGATGCCATTTCACTAACATTTATGTCTCAGAAATTTATTATAGTTTTTGTCTTAAATCTGAATGTTGATGTCCTTTTATCTTTAGGAACTGAGCTGTATCGTGAGAGATTGGTTAGGGCTCTTGCACAAGATTTACAAGTTCCTCTGTTAGTGCTTGATAACAGCATTCTTGCTCCTTATGTAAGTTCTGCAAAAAAATAGACATCATAAGTTATTCAACAGTTTCTTAGTATAATAGCAGTGGTGCTAGAAAGAAAATATTTAACATTATTTGAATTGTCATGCAGGATATTGATGATGATTTATCATCAGATTACGAGTCTGATGAGGATAATGCAGAGTCTGGGGAGGAGGGTTCTTTGGAATCAGAGAATGAGGATGATAATGATGCTACAAATGAAGAGTGGGCTAGCAGTACCGAGGCAAAGTCAGATGCAAGTGATAATGAAGATGCAATAGCGGCTGCTGAAGCACACCTTAAGAAGGTTAAAGCAGCTGTTCTTCGGAAACTTGTTCCTTACAATGTTGAAGAATTTGAAAAGGTGTCTATGTAGTTAACTCTTGTTTATTAGTAATAGGGTGCTTTCTTTTATGTCTTGGCTATGATAAAATAAAGTATCTGGTAACCGTGGAAGCTTTCGATTAGTGCACAGAATATAACTTAAGATGATGAATATTTAAAAATTGGTATTCTAATGCTAGTGTTAATGCAAATCTATTTGTACACTATTTTGAAAATTCACTCAATGTTTAGTTTCACTGCATCTTGTTTACTCAATGCTTGTTCTTGCTAGGATGTATACACAGCAGTACTACTTGTACTGTGCTTATTTTCTCTATTTAATATAATTATTTTTGCTGATAAAAAAAACTCTTAATTTGTGTTGGTCTCCTCTTAAGAAATTATTAATATACAGGATTTTAAATAAACTTCTTAGTTTGAACTCATTCAGTTACTTCAGATAGTTTTATATCTCATCCATACCTAAACTTTTGACAGGAAGTGTCTGGCGAATCTGAGAATTCTGAGTCATCCAAGTCTAATGATGTCAAATCTTCTAATGAATCTGGATGCCAGCTAAGAAAAGGTAACATGTTCAGCTAGCTGGAACTCTGGTCATACATATGAACTTGCCAAATGATTAATCTTCTAAGCTATTTGCTTTCATTTTCTCATTTGTATTAGCATTCATGTAAATATCTACATTACTGCTTTTTTATGTTTTTCTTAGGTGACCGTGTGAAGTACATCGGGCCATCTGTTAAAGTTACAGATGAGGATAGGTAATAAACTGATTCCCCCTTTTTTCCCTTCTCCCTAATATATAACTTTGTGGTCCATCATCTCCTACACAATTGCATTTTTTATGTGAAACATTCATTTAATTTATTGAATAAAGCACACCTTATATGTTTTTGAGCTAAGTGGACATGAACTTGCTTATCTATGTTACTTTGACGGCAAGCATGACTGATTTTGATAAATCATAATGGAAGATTTTTCTCGTCTAACTACCTATTTTAAGCAGACTGATGGACAGTTTGATGATGATGAGAACAACAAAAGCAGTAGAAAATGAATAGAATTATTGCTTCATTTTTTTTTTCCAAATAAAAGAAGAAATCTTTTTAGAGTCATGATATTAATGCAACCGAGGGATGACAAAATAAATAGCCGAAGTGGCTATGTGATAAACATGTTCACTATTTGCATATCAGAAGATGAAGTTCCTTAACAGAGCAGAGCTAGAGCACCATAGAAAATGCGTATGCACAACTTGGTCCATAAAATAGAAAATGTGTATGCACAACTTGGTCAATAAAATATGTTATGGCAATTAAGCAAATAGACCCCTTGTTAATGCAGGCATTTATTATACACCAGAGAACTGCATAAATGATTCACTGCCAGTGTCATAAATGATACTTTCATGGATCCCTGATGACCTCTTGGGATTTTGATTTGAGGGGCTCAAGCTGAGAACTGAATCTAATTCTTAATTCCATTGTTTCCTCAAAGAAAAATGGATCTTCGTTCATTAAAAGACGTTAAATATTGCACAAATAATGACAATTATTATGTGCAAGGTGTTGATGCGATTATTGTATTGTTTATGCTTTTCATGTTTGTGGCTATTCTGTGGCAAATATGTGGTTGTAATAGTGGCACGATTGGTAATATAGAGGAAGTGGTGATACTGTTGGATAGGGGTAAACTTGACTTAATAAAACCCCAAATCTTGTGATTCAGATTTTTAAATCTGAAGAGAAAGTGGAAACAACTTCCTATGGATTTTCATTTACTGATTTCTTTTCAATATAAGATTTTTAAGAACGTGTAACTTGGAATTTAATGATCCCGTGATTCACCGAAGTCCTTCAGAGAACTGAAAATAGAAGTTCTTTATATGATAATCTAATTTCTGAGTATAATTGATATTTCTCTATATCATGAGAGAAGTATATGCAGTTTTTTCCATTGGAAGCCTTTGTTTTTGTCTGTTTATCTTGTGGTGGAATTATATATGCCAATATTTGGTGAGCTTTTCTATTTTTATGACATTTTTTTCTTTAAATAATTTTTCACTTTTTTACGGTAATAGGTTCAAGACTATCCACTTAAATGTGTTTGATGCAAGTCCTTAGCTAGTGGGTGCAAGTCATGTAATTTTAAACTTTTTTACATTTGGAGTTTGCATACTATGTGATTAGGCACCTGTAATTTTTATGAATGTCTTAGGACATAGTGCCCAAGTAATTGTGAAGCCCATGTTCTGTCCAAAATTAATATCTTGAAACCATTGTGCTGAAACTTCAAATGTAATATAGTTTGGAAAAAAGGCACTTTAAGAACAATTAGCAAGTTGTCAAATATTTTGAGAAGTGTGGTTCTAAGAGAGTTGCCTCGGCTGTTTCTTGTGCAACCATTGTATCATCCCCGTTGGACTTTGAGCTAGCACTCACCTGACATTGGCATATATAATTTTATCACAGGATCATACTGGGGAAGATACCGACATCTGATGGTACAACTAATGCTTATACTATTATACATGGCAGGTGGGTTGGTAAGTCATCCCTATGTGTAGAAGTCAAACTGTTAAATAAATGCCTCTTACATTTTGGCATTTTCTTGAAACCCATTTTTTTTAAAAAATGCAAATATAGCAAATAGATGATAACACATAATATAAAGTGGCTTGCATTTATTTGAGGTTTCCCCTGGGGCACGGGCTGACCTGGAAAAGCATACATGGTCACCCTACAGGCAATCCTACAGTCCTATAATCAGTTTTTACTTTTTAAGTGTTGTAAATTCTAGTTACAGTAATTGGGTGTACAGATATTAGGTTTGAGGATTGCACAATTACTCCTGATAATTTTCATTGGTCATAGTGAATTTCCTCTCTTTTCTGACCATGGACGTAAGCGTAATAGTTTGCTGTAGGTTGAACCTTGATAAATTTTGTGCCCCTGGTTACAGTTAAAGATGGGGCAGACAGTAGCTGGCCATGTGAAAGCAATGTAAATGTCAATGTTGACATTCACTTTAGCTCTCTGCTTTTCATTTTTTTGGGTGTGCAAAAGGTTTCGTGCCTTTTATTTTTATCTGATGATTACCTAATAATTGTTTTATTGGGTTGTCAATTTGATTTTCCTTTGTATTGGCAGATATCTATCTGCCATCATTCTGTTTCCTTATATGATCAATGTGAGAACATAATGTGAGTTACTTAGTGAAATGAAGCATGGGATTGGAGTCATGATGGGCATATGGACTAGGAATAGTTGAATGTATTTGTATTGGATTTTATTCTTAATTGGTTAGCAATGTATTTGTCCTTTCACAATACCATTTTTGAGATTTATGGGAGAAGCAAGAAGGCTAAGGTATTATGAGTTGTGCTCTCTATGCAGTGCATTAGATTTGAGTTAAATGCAAGTTCAGGCAGTGATTTCCTCTGTAAATCTTCTTGGGGATAGGATAGTTTTCTGTCTTCTTGTGGGTTTATCTGATTATGTTCATGGCCTTTTAAGGAGTTTCTTTTTCAGATATGCAGAGGGACTTTATTTCTATTTTTCCACGTTTCTACTGCTGAGGAGGATTTCTGATTGGCTGATCCTTCTACATTGTCTTAGAATTTGGGTTTGAGCCTAACTCAACCCTATGAAACTGGCTTGTAAAGTGAGGGTTGCCCCTCACTTATATACTCTTTTCAGGCTCTATCTTTTATAAACATTTTTGCAACCTATAATATTAACAAAACTCCTTCAACATTTGTACCTCATGTAATAGCATCTGTGGGATAGTTTGATTATTCATTTTATATTTTTGTATTAGGTAAAAAGGCATAATCAATGACTTGCATTTTGATGTGTATCTTTGACCATGTAATAACTGGATAAAGTGAACCTATTTTTGTAAATTTGCATTCTTTTCATTAATTTCAGAGAGATTGACATGCTATGTTTCATGTTTTTTGATCTTTATTTTTTATTTTTTTCCCCATTTTTTTTGGTCTTGACATCATTAATTCTTGAGGATTTTTTATCCTCTTATATTTGTCTCTTTCTATTCAATCTTGATGAATTATTTGGTTATTAAAAAAAATAAAAAAAAGTTCAGAGAATGAAATGTGGTTCGTTAAAGATGTAGCATTGCTTTCTTTGTGCATGTTGCAAAATTGCAATATTAATTTTGATATTTTATGTTTTGTGTCTGGTCAATTCATCTAATATATTTTTTGGGGGGCTAAATTATATATTTGGTCCCTCAAAATATTATGATTTGTTGATTTCCCTATTTGGTCTCATTTTAAATAAGTTGTTATTTGGTCCACAAACAAAGAAACTCATGATATTTAAAAATGAGGGACTAAGTGAGAAACTCATGATATTTGGGGGGACCAAATGAAAAAATCATGATATTTTGAGGTATTAAATAATTTGTTTAACATATTTTCCACATGTATTTTGTATAATTGTATTGTCCTTTTCTGGTCATTGATTTTTATGTCCGATACCGGGGTGTACTATTGTTAGGATGTCTATCATTTATTTTTGCACTATCTCATGATGTGCTTGAAATTATGGCTTGATTTTACTTTAATTCTTCAAAATATTTTATATTGATATACACAACAAATTAAGCTCAAGTGAGAATTATATGTTTCAAAGATGTGCTTATAGCTTGCAGGTCGTTTTTTTTTTTTTTTTTTGCAATTTTAACCAAATGTGGATTTATTGCAGGCCTTTAACTAAAGGTCAGAGAGGAGAGGTATATGAGGTTAATGGAGATCGAGTTGCTGTCATCTTGGATATTAATGAAGATAGGGTCAATGAGGGCGAGGTGGAGAATCTTAATGATGATCATACTAAACCCCCAATTTATTGGATACATGGTAAATTTTTCTTATTCAAAATATAGAAAATGACAATCATCTAAATCTTAAAGCTAGCTCCCTTATATTTTCTATGTTTAGTTGATTGTTTAGAGATACTTTTTATGTTTCCAAATTTTAGCTAAACTATCAATTTTGCTCTGCATTTTTAAAAGGAGAATCCTTTATATCTTAAACTGAATTTCCGTCATTCATAAACAATTATCATGGTCAGAATTGGACCTCCTTATTTCCTCATTAGTCTTGCATATCTGCTCTATTTGTTTCTACAATCCCTCCACTCTCGAGTCCATCCTTGTCGATGACATCCAGTAGGTCAAACCAATTGTTGGACTCAAAAAATGAACACAGTGATTTCTGAATGAAAATAGAAATTATATAGTTTTTAGCTCAGATTTGCGTATGAACATAGGTTTTCCTTCTAACAAGAAACAAGGAGTTTCCTCCTTTGAAATAGAAAGAATAACAATCTTACACCTTAGCTCATTGTTACAAGTCTGCAACACAACTTATATATCATTATAACTGTCACATCGAAACCTATAACAGCCTAATCCAAAATTAATATAAAAATAACTGCCTAATAACTTCCTAATACAGAATTATAAATGCTCAAATCAGATTAATTTTTTTTAACAAATATTAGTTATTAGTTTTGTTGAATGTTAATGGGAGGGATTCAAGCCCATGACCTCTCGCTCCCCCCTTCACCCTTTAACCACCAAGCCAACCTTATAACTCTCTGCTCAAATCAGATTGACCTATCATTTTGTTAGAAAATATAAGATATTGGCTACAATTGAAAAGGTCTTATCAATAAAACTTTCATTTATCCAAGATCTAGGTATTGGTGAAAAAATGGGATGAGTATATTTTTCTAGTCAAACCATAAGGTTACCTTGATTTTTGTCAAATATATATGGCTCAGAGTTTTGATGATTTTTTAAAATAATTATCAGAGGTTGATGTAGTAGTTTATGTTCTATTACTTAAAGAAAGTTTTTAGAATAATACTTGTGAGTTGTAGCAACTTTGATATAAGATGTGAACTTGAACCCCCCTTTGGATATAAAAATATTTTAGTTCTTTTGTCTATAAACAACTAAGACTTTTTAATTTGCAAACAGTTAAGGACATTGAGAATGATCTTGATGCTCAATCACAGGATTGCTACATAGCAGTGGAGGCTTTATGTGAGGTATAGTGCTCTGGAATTCTTCAATTTTTGAAATATTGTAGTAAGATAACTACAATCTTGTTTTACTGATGGGTGAACCTGACTGTTGCTTTTGCAGGTTTTGCATCACAAACAGCCTCTTATTGTCTATTTTCCGGACAGTTCACAATGGTTACATAAAGCTGTTCCTAAGTCAAACCGAAACGAGTTTTTTCATAAGGTTGAGGAGATGTTTGACCGGTTATCTGGCCCTATAGTATTCATTTGTGGGCAAAACAAAGTTCAGTCAGGATCAAAGGAGAAAGAAGAATTCGTAAGCTTCAATTGATATTTTTGGTCATGAAGTAATAAGTTCTAAATGTTTGTGACTGAAATGCATTTACTTCCATCGTGGAACTCGTAACATTTTATTTTGACTTTTACCCTTGATCACATGTGATGTTTGACAGACAATGATACTTCCAAACTTTGGACGTGTTGCTAAGCTGGTAATGCTTTCTATCTTTCTACAAATTTCTGCATGCCCTTAAACATTCTATTGTTAACTGTCTGTGAGTTCAAATTATGCTGCTGTCAAATAACTACTATCCGTTCTTTTCTTTTTGGATCCCAATGAACTATGGTATGTTGCTAAAATGTATTGTTTCTGAATTTATTCATGATTGAAATTGGTGTCAGCTTTATCCTCCTCCCAAATGCACATTCTTTCTTTTCTTTCAAGTAGTGGCTTTAAAGAGTTTGGACAATTTTTTCTTTTTATGCATATTTTGTTACCTTTGTTGATAATACATGTAGGATGCTGCTTGAGTCTCTTATAGACTGACTAAATATATAGATGGTAAATTTGAGAATTTCATTGGAATGTTATATTTTTATTTTTAATATAACATCTGCTTCAATGTCATAAAATTGCTTTCATGTTCATGTGCTTTTCCTTATGTTATGGTAATTTGTTAGCCATCACTCTTGTTATTCTATTTGTGAAAATATAGATTTTATGGGGACTTTTTATAGGTATTATGTGCTTGATGTTTAGTGAACTGTGAACCTTTTAATTTCCATTTTGGAGTGCATTAGATCAGGTTGAGATCTTCCCTTTAGCCTTTTTTCTTTAAGAGATATGTACATGATTGATACCTTGCTTATTTGCAACTTACAAGTTATTGAAAACCATTATGCTTCATGCTCATGCTTTTGTTTCATTATTTTGTATGATAAGAAAGCTATTTCCGTTAGATATACGATGATCCTTCTGTGGCTATATGCTACCATTGTAAATATTACCAGTATTTTTCTTTTTCAATTTTCTTGTAACTTGTAAGATTTGTTATGGCCAATTCTATGGTGCCTAAGTGCACTTGTAATCTGCTCTGGTGTCTGATTTATCATCTGTTGAGTTGAATATGAATGCTGAAACAAGTAGTCAATAAATGCTAACAGGGCAGGTTAGTGCACTTGGGGCATTGTGGAAATCACCAAATGATTTCTTAAGGTTCCATCATTGAATTATTTTTTATAACTGTTTACAGCCTCTTTCTCTGAAGCGTTTGACTGAGGGAATTAAAGGGGACAAGACATCAGATGATGATGAAATTAACAAGCTCTTCTCCAATGTTTTGAGTTTACATCCACCTAAGGTAATTGTTTTGCAATTTGCATATGCATCCACCTAAGGTTATCATGATGAATGATGAATCACTTAAGGTAATTGTTTTGTCTACACTACTACGAAGTACTACGACTACTACTACAAGGAGACACTTGTCAAACACCTCTCTTAAGTTTGAAACATTTAACATTTTAAACATCTCAGTACACTACACCATTACTGTAGGAACAATAATGAACAAGAACATTAAATGCCAATATACATGTCTTATGAAGATATTTTTATTCATTACTGGTCATGCATATAGGAATATTATCATAATAGAAAGGTAAATGGCTTATTCATGTTGTATATGTTTCTACACATGATTTTTTTATAGTTGTTAATATATTTTTTTCATCTTTTCTTCATAGGCGTAGTAAATTTGGATGTGTTCATATTGGTGACCATTTCTGCAATGGATTTTCCCTCTTCTTCTAAGCATGATAGTAACATATTTCTCAAAGGCATACATTGGAAACCCTATAATTCTTCATGGAGCCAAAGCAAAAATGCTGTATTGGTTTTACTGTTAATCAGCTAGATGGATTCTTTTAAGGTTTTCTGTTGAGGATTATAAAGCACCTACCTTTATATACAAAAAAACTAAAAAAACTACATACTCCATTGCCAAGAGGTTCCTTACTATGCGAAGGTAAGGAGGAGGGATATCGTACGCAGCCTTACCCTTGCATATGCAAAGAGGTTGTTTCTGGATTTGAACCCATGACCAACAAGTCACCAAGGCACGACTTTACGTTGTGTCAGGGCTCGCCCTCACCTAACTTTATATACAATTTGATGAAAATGATTCTAGTAGTTTGCCTATTAATTTGCTTTCTGTTCTGCACATCTATATTATATTTGTTTATGCCATTTTTTCATCTGGAATTCTGTATGACACTTTGCAGGATGAGAATCTGCTGGCAACATTCAAGAAACAACTTGAGGAAGATAAGAAAATTGTGACTTCACGTAGTAATTTTAATGTATTACGGAAGGTAATTCTCTGGTTTCTGAAGCATTTATTGTTGCCCTGATGATGAGTTATCATTGATGATATATACAAAGGTTATCAAATTGAGATTCAAATCGTGAATTGCGAAGCTAATTTTTGAATTGTGAATCATAGTTTGTATCAAATGTAAGATTCAGATACAATGCAAAATAACTTCAATTATACTATAAACTAAAAAAAAAAATTACGTACCCCATTGTCCAGAGGCTCCTCACTTTGCGAAGGTAAGGGGGAGGGATATTGTACGCAGCCTTATCTTTGCATATGCAAAGAGACTGTTTCTGGATTTGAACCTATGACCAACAAGTCACCAAGGCACAACTTTACCGCTGTGTTAGGGTTCGTCCTCAACTTCAATTATATTATATATCATATAAATGATATGATGTGTTCAGTGTAAAATAAAATAACCATAAGTCTCATAAAGCAAAATTATTAGTTATATATGAGTTTGTGAAGCCTCTGTGTTAGAAGAATGGAAACTAAGCAATGAAATACCCAAGTAGAGTGCATGCATTATGAGTGAGTGACAAATAAAGCAGTGATGCATTTTACACCATCAGAATCATAGTTTATAGCTGGATTTTCATGTTGCAGGTTCTCGAAGAACATCAGCTATCATGCATGGACCTTTTGCATGTAAATACTGATGGCATCTTTTTGACAAAGCATAGTAAGTTCCACTCATTCTCTTATTATGTTCTAGTCTTTTTTCTTCATCAACCATTTTATTTGTATGTTTTCTTCATCCATAATGTATTTCCCTTTTTGGATTGAGATAATTTTAGTCATCCATAATGAATTTCCCTTTTTGGAACACAAATCTAAAATTGAGTAATGACAACCAGACCTTAAATTAAGAAACTACAAAATATTTGAATGTTGATTTATTGGTTTAAATTCTAGGAAACACTTATACTTGTTTATGCATTATTTGATTCAAGTGTTAGTAATGCATTTAATTGGTTGATGATGCTTAAGAAAGGGAAAAAGAGAATTATTAGCTTATTTTAAGTTTTCTTATTGTTTTTATCTTGTATGCATTTTATATTTTATCTCTTTTAATGCTAATATGCTTCTAATGGTTTCTATTGTACAACTTGCGATTTTTCTTTCATTAATAAAAAATATTATTAGAAAGGAAGGGAGTACAAGGTGGGAGCATAAGTTATCCCCTTAAAGACTGAGGGGTGGGGGATGGAAGTGGGGATAAGGGTTGCATCAGCTGAATAGAGCCTTGCAATTGCATTGCAATACTATCAATGAAAACCTTGGAAGAACATTGTGGATTTAATCAGGGTAAAAATATAATTTGCAGTCTAACATCATGGTCTAACCATGTCGATGTTGAGAAAAGTTTGTTGAGTTATATTTTTATTTATTTATTTAAAAGTTACAATAAAACATGCAAATTAGTAACTTAATATTATCAAAGGGTCTTGTTAACAACTGCCTTAAGGAAGCTTGTTAAGCATTGGAAAATTGAAAGTATTTAACAAGGAGTATAACATTAAATGTAGTATCTAATACTTTCCATCTCTGAAGCCTTAACAAATGTCCTAATGTCATTTGTTAGTCGTTAGATTTGCCATGTCATGGTTTTTGTGCATCATGTGCTTTTGTTTTCAGAAGCTGAAAAAGTGGTAGGCTGGGCAAAAAATCATTACTTGTCATCATGCTTGCTTCCTTCTGTTAAAGGAGAAAGATTGTGCCTACCTCGTGAAAGGTATAAATATAAATCCTATTATTCTATTATATATATGTGATTGGGTAGAATTTTAAGGTTTACTTGTTCTTTGTGTGAAGTCTTGAAATTGCAGTCTCAAGATTGAAGGGCCAGGAAACTATGTCACGGAAGCCTTCTCAAAGCCTCAAGGCATGCTTTTTTATTTATTTTTAATTGTTTTGTGTTAATATAAGTGATCTTTGTTGATAATTAAAATGTTATTATGCATTTGATTAATGTGCGGAGGGTATTTGTGTCCCCTGGACTATATTGTACTACACTGAACTATTATTGGCTTAATGCATTTAACATACATAAACCTTCACCCACAAAGGATAAAATTTCCCAAGCATCTATTTTCCTAACAATTTTACCATTTTAAATTCAGGCCCCTTTTTTCTTAGGTTGATTTTGTTCACATATGAATATTGTAACAGAACCTTGCAAAGGATGAGTTTGAGAGCAATTTCATTTCAGCTGTAGTACCTCCTGGTGAAATTGGGGTGAAGTTTGATGACATAGGTGCTCTTGAAGATGTGAAAAAGGCACTTAATGAACTCGTTATTCTTCCAATGAGAAGGCCAGAGCTTTTCTCTCGTGGAAATCTGTTGCGGGTAATGTTTTTGTTTCTCGTATGCATTCTCACGGTATCCAAATTGATTTTATTCTCTTCCTTGTTTGTAACTAATTTGAAGAAACTTTTTCCAGCCATGTAAAGGAATATTACTTTTTGGTCCTCCTGGCACTGGGAAAACCCTTCTGGCCAAGGCACTTGCAACCGAAGCTGGTGCAAATTTTATCAGCATAACTGGTTCGACCCTTACTTCAAAGGTAATTTTTATTCTTGCATATTTTCCTCTTTCAGTTGATAAGTCTCTTGAACTAAAACGTAAAGAATTTGGTGGTTTGTCTATGCAAATTTTGTATGCATCTAACTTGCTACATATGCATGATATCCTATTATCCTTGATCCCCAAACAATGACATCAAACAAATATTCTAACACAACTTCAGCCTATATCTCATAAATTCTCGACAATTTGTATTAATCTTACTATGTATCTCTCAAAAAGATTTTTGTTTTTTAAATGTTAGAAGTAAATATTTAATGATTAAGAGAATAGGTTAGAAGCTTAAACAAAAAACTTGCAAGAAAACACACCAAGAGAATCTGAAGTGCAAGTGCTTCAATCTGGATTGGAGGATAGATAAATAGAATTAAGTAAAAACATGTGGCTCTATAATTCACTAGTTTTTCTAAAATCAAGTTCCTTTGAAGTTTTTTTGCCCATTTATTTTTCTTATATAAATTGTTTCAGTCGTTTAAAGGTGTATTGGTTTCTTCTTTTGCATGTGATATCTTATATATATTTGTTTTTTTTTTTTTCCTGATACAGTGGTTCGGAGATGCTGAAAAACTAACCAAAGCACTTTTCTCATTTGCCAGCAAGCTTGCTCCTGTCATTGTATTTGTTGATGAAGTGAGCGTCTGAATGCTTAACCTTTTGTCATTAATTTTGCCTTTCAAAACATTCATGGTATACTTGAAAAATAATGTATTTTTATTTCTGGTACATTGGAATTTGCAATCTTTTTTTTATTATATATTTCGAATTTTTAGTTCTGTATGATAAAATGTTAAGTTGTTAATGTAACAGAAAATTTTCAAAATAGGAAGTCCAATAACTACTTCTAGTGGACCTTTAAGGACTAACCTTGTCTCTTCTTTGTGACAAGTCTCTCTGCTCTCGAATTGATTAGTTGAAATGGAAAGAGAAAGTATGTTGCACACAAAATCTAGCACTTCTTTTAACGTCACATTTATAAAACCATTAAATGCATAGCAAGAAAATCAAGATATTTACTTTCCCCTCTAGATTATTCCATGAATTGAATGTTTCTCGATGACTAATGAAGATTGCAGTCTCATGATTTTGGTTGTCCTTTATGTTTTTTCTTCCCTAAAGGCTGAAGAGTAAAAGGATGCCTTTGGATTTTAAAATTCCATTATTTCTCCTTGTCTCTTTGGATTTTTCTCTAGTTAATTTATATTTTAGTCAATGGCAAACATTAGTTTCCACTTTCCAGGACTGTGCCCTCAAAAGTAAAAAAAAATGTCTAAAAATGTTTAAAATGTGCCATCAAGTCTACTTTATCAGTTTATCTGAGTCAATCATGGCTTGGAAACTTGGTTTCTGACTAGAATCTGTATTGTAGGTTGACAGTCTGCTCGGCGCTCGAGGTGGTGCTTTTGAGCATGAGGCGACTAGAAGAATGAGGAACGAATTCATGGCAGCTTGGGATGGATTGAGGTCAAAAGAAAACCAAAGAATCCTTATTCTAGGTGCAACCAACCGGCCATTTGACCTTGATGATGCTGTTATTCGTCGTTTACCAAGAAGGTAAACTTTAAGATTCCTCTTTGAAAGTTATAGTTATTGGTTGAAGGGTCATATCCATTATCACTTTTTTGAATTGTCAGTAGTGGAGGCAGTTAAGCTAACTAACCGTTAACTAACTGTTAGTTAGTTGTTGTTAGAAGGAATTTATAAATAATCTGTTGGGGGGAATCCGTAGATTGTTGGAGAGTAGTGATTCCTCGAAAATCACTTTGTTCTGAGTTTAGGAGTTGGAAGCTCCCACTGAATAATACTGCCATTTCTGTTTTTCTTTCTTTTCTGGTCCAGTTCTTATCATATATATTTTTTATCCTCTTTTTGTCTCTGCTTCAGCATTCGTTACTTTTTAGGGTGGATATATGAAGAGTTGATAGGATCAGGTGGAAGTTAACAATATGTTCTGTCACTATTATCCTTGACTGTTATGCTATTGTTGAATCATATTGTCAAGAATCAACTATCCCAAAAGCCAAAAGCTTAAGCTATACTTATAACGTCAGTAGTTTAATAAACTATTAAAAATTTATACCGCAATAAATACCTTGATAGTGTTGATTGTAGAACTTTACTTAAATTCCAAGTCGACATTTACAATAGGGAAGTATTTTATAAATACTTGAAATTACTATTTTTTTGCTGACTAAGCTTTGTGTTGGCTTTATATTTCTCTAGGATATATGTTGATTTACCAGATGCTGAAAATCGAATGAAGATTTTAAGAATCTTTCTTGCACAAGAAAATTTGAATTCTGATTTTCAGTTTGACAAACTTGCTAACTTGACTGATGGATACTCTGGCAGTGATTTGAAGGTAAATATTGCCAAGTGCTACTGAATAGAAACTGCTATATGTTAGGCACCACTATGCTGGATCACATTAGGAATGTGAGGTATCAAAGGGAAAATAAGGTAGATATGGTTGAGAATGCTACCTTATTTCCTGTTATCCTCACATTCCTCTTGCACTTCAGCATAGTGATTCTTACATTATAATTCTCATACTTTTTTAAGCTGCAATATATAACATTCCATGTGTAAACATCTCAATTCATGTATTTAATGCTGCTTCATGCTTACATTTACAGAACCTCTGTATTGCTGCGGCATATAGACCTGTTCAAGAACTCTTAGAGGAAGAAAAGAAGGTATGTGGATCATAAATTTGATCTTTCTTAATTGATTAATGTGCAATGAACATGTGTAAAAAGAGTTTCTGTAGCAATTTCTGTGATTTGTGCACTGTCCTTTTAAATTTTCACAAGTACAAAAATGCACATTTGTTGCACACTGGTGATATTTGGCAACTTACATCCCCATTTGTGGAAAATATTTTAATAAAGAAAAAAGAACAAATAAATATCTAATTTAAAAAAATGTTCCCGTATTGCAACTGTGTTCATCAGATCTGGATGCTGTGAAAACTCCAGGAAAATATTTTATTGAATATCTATTTCCAACAGTTTATGTATGAAGCTGTCGATCATGCATGTTGTAACTTTAGCTGTAACTCATTGAGGAGGTTATGCCTATAAGGAGAAGTTAGGTATTGGGGTATAAATGGGTGTGAAAAATTCATGGATCATTGAAGTTGGTTAATCCATTTTGTGCTTTAGCATAAGGTTCAGACCCAAACAATTACCATTGAAACCACTATACTAAAAAAGTTTACAATTTCTTACTACTTTGATATGAAAATGGGAAAAATGTACTTGTAGCAGTTGAAGTATTGAACATTTGAATGTTCTTGTGTGTAAAATTCAACTTATCTATTAATATAAAATGAATACCTTAATCAATATGGTTATATTATATGCATGTCGAGGAAAGTAGTCCCCACTGTGAAAAAAATGTCATGATACTTAAGTTTTAATTATTTGGTGAAAAGCAACAATAACTTACAAATAAACGGTTGTAGGCATTGGCTGTAGAGTAACTAACAAGTTTAGTTTTCAATGGATAGTAGAGGCAACTGTAGATTATTATTCCTTTCGATGTCTACCTTCCTGAGTACAAAATAGTATTTTCCATCGTAATGGGTTATTTTCTCTGTTGATCTTATCTATTGGTTGAAAATTTGCAATGCAATGCTTCTAATATCAAATGTTGGTTTGTATTATTACTGAATCATATTTTAAACAAATTAAAGTTTTGTTTACTTTTATATGGACTTTTAAAGTTAAAAGAAAAAAATAATTTCCAAATGGTTTCAAAATGTGGATTCTCTTCTTTCCACGTGGATTCATTGTTAGTATTTGAATTCGTAGGTGCATTGTTTTAACCAATTCTATATCAGTACTTTAATTTGATTTGTTTGCCTTCTCACATGGTATCTCCATTGGTTTGCACAGGGAGCCAGTAATGATACAACTTCGGTACTAAGGCCTCTTAATTTGGATGATTTTATTCAGGCAAAATCCAAGGTAAATAATGTTTTATTTGTTCATTTTGTATTGTTATGTTTCTATGTGAAGTTCCAATGTGTAGTAGTAGACTAGTTTCAGATGTCTCTTTTTTTAATGCATTTGTTGCTTCTATTTTATCCAAGCTTCTTAGTTTCCTGATTACCATGAGTGTTTGAGTTAAATTTACTGTGTGCTCGTTTGAAACTTTTTTAAGCTTATATTTTATTTCTCTGCACTGTCTTTCACTTTGAGGCGCCATTAATTTTTAAAATGTGTAGGTGGGTCCATCAGTTGCGTATGATGCAACAAGCATGAATGAGTTGAGGAAGTGGAGCGAAATGTACGGAGAAGGCGGTAGTAGAACAAAAGCGCCGTTTGGATTTGGGACCTGATTTTGATGGTTCCATCACTAACTTATCACCAATGCTTCTTAGCAAAGCAATTTACTGGACGTGGCAAAGAGGTCTAGATAGATTTCACCTTATACTTTTCAACGGCCTCTGCATTTGCTTACTTTTACGTCCTCGTTGGGTATAATTTTCGGTACACGTAGTGTTTTCTCCAAAATTTTTCATACGAACTTGTTCTGTTTAGGAGGAGACCGTGTTTCAAGCTCCATTTTGATATGATACAAGAGTAATTCAGTTTAATGTGTTGTAATGAAATGTAGGCAGCCTCTAATTTTGTCTAGCCAATCTTATTTACGCTTAAACAATAGGGGTAATTTCCCCAATTATATTATTTTTTTCAGCAGTGTTTAATAATTAAATGTCATCTCATGTATTGTTTTACCAAAAATGATCTGCTATGCACCTGTGTATTTGGTTAAAGTGCCTCGCTGATAATTATTGGATTCCTGCTAATGAGATTTTAAATATCAGATTTTTGTTTAACTAGTTTTATTGTAATCGTTCAGTTCACTTTACCCTGTGGATCATTCTAAAGTTTTTTGTTTAACAATCAAATAAAATGAATTAAGATTCATTATATTTCATAAAGATATAAATATATTAAACGTATTATTTTATTTGTCAAAATAGAAGAAAAACGCATCAAATTCATAACATGTTATATGTAGTGCTCCTCAATAAGTCGAACCTGGTTGATAATCTGATTATTTGGTAATGACCATTGGGGCTTTAATAGAGTTAAATTAAATTGTCTGAATTAATCGTGCAAGAAACTCCCATTTGGATATTGTAAAGTAATCATTTGTACCTGTGTTGCTCTCACCAAACATTGAGATGAGGGGTGGTTATAATTTAAAATTTGTTTAAATTAGTTTTTTTATCCTTTAAATTATTATTTAGGTTTAATTTAATCATCTAGTTATTATTTGTTCAATTTGATTTTCTGATTATTTAAATTGATTATTTTCTTTTTTGAAAAATGCATTGTGACAGTTTTAAAATATTTAATGACAGTTTTTAATCATCATAAAGTATATGATTTCTTATAATTTAAACTAAAAAATCAAATTGAATCAATTTAAAAAATTAGATGATCAAATTGAAAAAAAAGCTAAAGGACTAAATTAAATCTAAAAAATTAATTTATCCTTAAAATTTTAATATTCCAATTTGTTTAAAATAAATTAATTTTTTATCCATAAAATCAAATTTTAATATTCTAATCTGTTTAAAATAAATTGGTTTTTTATCCAAAAAAATCAAAGATATACTAAAAATTTAAGACAACATATCTTATTCAATCAATTGAACTAAATCCACTTAATAAATAAATCCAGATGATAAAATATCTGTTTAACAATGACACCAATTTATAGAGAGCGTACAAAGGCAATTCGTGTTGTATATACTTTAAAATTAAATTAACATGAATATGCCTTTTGGAAACCTTTTGCATCTGCTTCATTCTCAAAATACTAAGTATTTTTTTAAAAATGTAAAGTAAGCTACTACATACATAAACACGAGAAATTGTATGCATTGACATCATTTTACAAATAAAGGGGAAAGCTATCTACACCGATAAATATAGTTGACAAATTGATGATTTTAAACTAATACTTGAAGAATTTTTCACCTCGTATCCATACTAAAACAGCTATATATAGTTGACAAAAAAATACATTTCGGCCATTGAAGCCGTCAAAATTAGCCACCTGCTAAAATATTATCCAAGAATCAAAACGAGATACGCCAGACTATGCTATTTTTTTCCCACTCAACCAAACTGGAAATAAAAATAAGCAAACCAAATAAAAGGGAAAGTTATGTACACTGATAAATATACATAAAAGAAATGACCATTCAGATCTAAATTTACAAAACGGTGTTTATGTGTAGTGCTTTAAGTAATGAAGTAGCCATCTGTTTAACCAAGACTTGTCCATCTCTCCGTTCCCCTATCAAGTTTTGAAGTTTTTCAGGTAGATCATTCTCCACAATCAATTTCTTGGGCTGAGGGTGATGCTCATAAACGGCCTGCAAGAACAATTTTAAACAGTTACACTGTAGGGGCAAACACAAACTTGCATGTTGCATTCATACATATTTTATACCGAGCCACATCAACATGACATCGAGACAACAATGTTCCATTCTATCTAATAAGAGGATTTGGATGAAACAATGTCCACTCAGCCCACGCATTTAGTATTTATACTAAGTACATTATTAATACTAGAGATAGTGTGCTTTGAAATTATCCACGTGTATAATGAATCATGACTAACAAATTCTAACACTATCCACATGTTGGAGAAGGACATGTTGGAGAAGGATCAACTATTCTATCTATAAATCTTCCATCAGGATCAAATGATACACGTGTTTGCCCTTTGTTACCCGACATTTATAAATGAAACATTTGCACCTTTGAATTTTATATGATAAAAATATCTAGAATTCAAAGACAGGAGACATTTTCTCACAATCGAATAAATGTGAAGAGAAACCAATTTGTCAAATGAAGCTCCAGTATACTTATTGTATCATTCTATGCATCACTATATTACTATCTGAAACTGTAGATGAAATAAAAATTTAAAACTTTTTCAAGTATGTAAAGCCATACTTGTGTGAACATCATATTTAGAATTTTTTTGAAGTTCCACAGGTAAAAGCCTGTACGCCAGTTTGTTCATTTCAGTTTTCATTTTCTAGTATTAGCACGTATTAGCAAATATCATATATGCATCCGTACCTTTATTAGCCTGAGTAAATTAAGACGAGCTATAGCATCCTGATGATCTAGCCTTGCAATGAGCAGCGGTGTTAATCCATTAACAGCCAATGTGGTATTGATCCTTGCTGATTTTCTGCATAGTTATAGGATGACACCGATCAAATAAAATTCCAGCAGAAACGAAATTGAGAATAATAGCATTTGGATATAAGTACAAAATGATATCCTAATTACTGCGGCAGCACTAAACTTCACATAACAAAAAAGTCCAGGTATATCTGGCAAGAGAGCATTATAACGTATCTGGTTTTCTAAAATTTTCTTTCCCTAGGAAGATATCTTCCTCACTTGTAATCCCTTTCTTTAAAAGAATATTTTATAAAAGGAGGAAGTTGACTAGGAAAAAACAAAAAACTCAAGCCGAAATTAACCCCTCCTCAACATCACTTAGACTGAGGAACTCGACAACAATAACAATAAAAGTATTATTCCACTAAGTGAGGTCAGCTACATTGGTTACACAATTGCATTGGACTAGACTAAAGTCAATTGAACTCTATTATGTAGACTAAACTAAATCAGCATTATTCCCTGTGCATCCAAGGGCAGTATCCAAAATTCTTATTGATAAATTTCAACTTTTCCTTATTAGTGCAGTAATGGCAGCAAAAATAAATAACGAAGTTGCAGTCAATAAAGCAGGGATCATCAGAACATCAAATTATCCAATGTAAAAGTTTTCATGGGTGGTTATCCAGTTATAGAAGTGACCCTATAGGGTTTTGCTCTTTCATCTCTCTATAATTACAGTAATTCATTTTCACTTTAAGATGGCCAGTAAGGCAGTAACCAAGTTACTTAGGACTCTCTATCCTCTCAGCCTATCCATTCAACCGACCTGATAGAAATGTCGGGGGCACAGACATTGAACCAATTATGCTTTTATCTTATAATTCCCATCTAACTATTTGGCCTAAAAGGGAGGGACAATGAAAGGAAAGATAAGAAGCTAAGCAGCATTCCCAATGCCCTATTATATCTTATTTTTCCCATATATAATTACATGCTACAAAGTATAGAATTAATCTAGCTTCTAATGTATCAGGCCCTGCATATAACCCAGAGCCTACTTTGGCAGAATCCCTAATTCTTTCTCGGCCATCCATCTAATATAGGTGAAATACTTGTTCATCCTACAACTATTCCACTTCACAAGAGGAAAAGGGACTTTGGTGCAGTAACACTTTATGTCCTATCCATGCAAGACTTATTTATCAAATAGTTAAAGCATTCAAGGAAACAGAACCAAATACTTAAAAAATGGGACAAATTAAGAGAAAGGAATTAGAATCCTATACGTGATGATTTTCAAGAATGGCTCCAATATGTGTACAAAATGCTGCTCTGGACAGCCCTGGAAGAACTTCACAAGCTTCTGAACTGCATCCTTTTTCAGCAGTGCTTGTTC
>PYAF01004289.1:757575-779054 GCA_007407185.1 Glycine tomentella | reverse complement strand
GCTTTGGCTACACATATAAGATTTCACTGTGGTGTCTGCCTGTGCAAACTCAAGAAGAAGATCTGCCACTTTCTCCAGATACTCTCTGGCAACTTCTGCATTCAGCGATGAAACCATGTGGGAAAGTAGTCCAGACGAAGTAGCACTACCTGGTCTAGCATTTAGAACACCTGAACCAGAGAGTACACCTGAAGCTGTCTGTGATGCAATCCCAGATGTGGAAGCAGCTCCTTCATTGGAACCCAAAGTCCCTAATTTCTTGGGAGTGACTTTATGAGAAACTCTAGCACTAGAGTCAAGATTTCCATTTTCCCTTCCGCGTTGAGAAACATCTGCACAACCACAAATACTGTGCCATTCATAAAGAAACACAAATGACAACCAAACCAAACAAAGATAGAAAAAAAGTTAATGTTATAAAAATAACAGAACAAAACAGGGATTTTATAATCAGCTAAAGCTTTGAAGCCATGTTGACTGTTGACTATAGAATATTGTAGGAATAATATAGTGCAGAACAAGAAATGAAAAAACTTTTAAATAGCAACAATATATAACCTGAACCCTCACAGTTGACAATAACTTACCTGTGAGAAAATATTCAAGGTACCAGATTCTAATATATAATTAGTCCAATTAATAAAATTATGAAAAACTAAAATCAACAAAGCATTCAAACTTGTTGAACACTTTCACTATAAGTTTGGAATCCAACGCATCTTAGCTTATAACACAAGAAGAAATAAACTGTTACGAGAATGAGTATGCCCAGCAAGGTTGAAGGATCTTCTAATGACAGGTTTCAAGAGATTTGTAAAGAAAATAATTTCTACAACAAAAAAAAAACAATTATGAAAAGTTTAAATTAAATTTTAATGATTGTTTATAGTATTTGTAAATTTCTGTTATTTGTGTGTTAAAATATATTGATTAAAAAAAACAATAGATCCTTATTACCTGCAAATTCTGCCATCAAAAAGTCTAGTTCACCATTTGTTTTCTTTTCAGTGGCATGTAACAAAGGGAGTACACTTTCATGTCTTTCTAATCCTGAAAACTGACGCATATACTCAAGCTGTCCAGAAAAGCGTCCAGATGGGGGCTCTTTATCCAACAAGCTAAGAAGAGGCCTAACTTGCTCTTGGTGCATAGTTCCTGTTACTGATAACCCATTTGATGATGGTTCTGTAGATTTTGGTGGCCTATCAGTTGATGTCCTGTTAGTAGAAATACGTGGCTGAGAAGGATCAGTTTTCCAACGATCCATATTCTCTCGCTCTTTCAATGCCCCTGCCGAAGATTCTCTGGATGCTTGGGTCAAACTCTTCTCATCAGCTGTTGCATTGCTTGATTGGGGTCTATCAACATCCACAGGGTAGTTAGCATCTGATCTTCGGGGATTTGATAATGAAGGTTCTAAGTGATGATCAGGTACTGCACGTCTCACTTTAGGGGGATCTTGCTGATCTACTGAAGATAGCACTGTCTCATTCTGATTGATATAAGGATGATTGGGATCCAAGATACCAGATCGTGGGCGTTGAGCTGAACCGTCAACTGAAAATCCACCCACAGCAGAGCTAGAAGCTAGTCGAGTTGACTCATTTAAGCTATAAAGAGTATTTATAAGCCTGAGAAGTATTCCATTCTTAGCAGCTATCCGGCAAAAATCATTTCTAGGCGTTGACTGCTGAAGCTTAAATACCTGCCACATGCCATCAATAGCCAGATGAACCATCTCCCTGTGACAGAAGTTTGTAGTCAGCTTTTGTTGTACAAATTTTGAGAACACAAGTAGAAGCATATGTACATACAGGGTAGAAAAGCAAAATTTAGAAAAAATTCTTTTCTCATATCAAAATGAACCACAACACAGTATTAGAATTCATTCCGGGCCTCACTCACTCCCAAATAACTCAAGGGCAGAGGGTTCTGTGTCATATAAGAAGTATTATGGCCATATTCCTCGCGAATGTGGGGCATCTTAACAGTAAGACATCATAGAGATGCAAATATTATTTAGAAGATCTATGAAAGACCCAAGACATCAAATTAGAATCTGAGCTTAGTGAATTTGAAGAAAGAACCAGATGAACCCAAAAGGCTTATGCTGTTAGGGGCAAGCCAGGGAGTGGATTTTACATTTAAGGAAAACCCTCACACAAAGGCCCTCAGGCCTCAAGCAGGGTGAAAGCACATGTTTATAATGTTCTGAAATTTTTAGGTAGAACGGGGCCAGAGAAGTTCAAATATTGGCATTGCATTGCAAACTATAATCTAGTGAAAATGTTAGTACTTCTGTATTAAGCACAATTCACAAACAACAACTAACCTGTACTTGGCATAATCAGCTTCAAGAAATCCCACTAAAACAGGTATTCCGCGGCAAGCTATAAACATTTGTAATGTCAAAGAACTGCAAGTAATAACATCAATTCTATGCTTTATTTTCAAAATATAGAATCCAGGTAAAAATAACAATAACAAATAACAAATAAGATACATTCCAGACCTTGACTGACAAAGCTGCTGTAAAAAATAAGCCGCTTCCATACGAATCTCTCGAGGACGATCAGGTACTGCAAAGCTTGTGACTGCAGGAATCTGCCATTAAATTTTTCATTATATATATCCAAACAAAGATCTTTGAGGATGCTCAACAATACAAATAAGGTGCTCATGTTTCAGTGTTTTGTTACTAAATTCCAAATGGCATAAAAACTTGGGTCATCCAAACTCTAATGTTTTGCCTTATTTAATTAAAAGATATTTCTTCTCACTCCTTTTGTTGTTCTGTGCAAACTTGTAAAAAAACAATCTCTCTTCTCATGTTCACCTTGCTGACAAATGTTTCAATATTATTCATAGTGATATTAGGGGGGTGTCTTATATATTAAATAATCCTTTAATCCAACAGTGCAATAGTAAAATTGCTTCCCCCATAATTGGCTGATTTCTTATCCACTAAACTATGATTTTAGCTATTTGTGATATTCTTCATTGTTTTAAAAAAGTGATAATACCATAGTTTTAAATAGCGGGTAGCGGCCGGTAGCGGCTGATCCCAAAAACGCTAAAGCAGGTAGCAGTAAAGCGGTATAGTGCGACGTCGGAGGAGGAGACATGAACGGCAAGGAATTGGCGTTGTTGAACAAGGAGGAGTCGAAGGTGTAGTTGCCGTTGTGGAAGGTGTGAAGCTTGCTTCCAGTCCTTCAATAACGGTCACCCTCGGGCTACAGAGGATTGCGAGGGTTGAGCCTCGTGCGGTGCCGTTTTGTGGTAATGGAAGCGTGAACAGCGTTTTGGTGGAGGGGCGCGATAGCGCCGCAAGAGCTACCCAACCGCACCGCCGCTACCGAAAATCGTCACGTTGCGGCACGGAAGTAGCGGCTGGGTGCCGCAACCCGCGAACGATGCACGATAGCACAGTATAGCACCGCTTTTTTAATCTATGGATAATACTCGGTGGAACAAGCATTGTATTGTACAACAATTTTATCTACCAAGGGTTGGCTTGGGGTGTTGAACAACACCTCATCCTACCTTGCGTTGGGTGGTCAATTGGTCATGCTCATGGCTTAGCCTTCTCTCAACGAACACAAATCCTGGCGCTTCGTGGCACCGGGGTATGTTAGTTAGTAAGAGGAGTGCTAGAAACACATTCTAACACACTCCTTCAAACACACTCTTTAATTAGTTAAAATTTATTTCAAACTACAAAATCACTGGGACCTACAAAATTACTGAGAGAATCATTAAATATGATGTGAGACCCACAAAATTGTCATTTTCAACGAAATTCAACCAGTACGAGAGAGAGTGTTCAAAAGAGTGTATTCCTAGCATTTCTCTAGTAATAGAACTCAGTGGGACCAACAATTAACTGAATGAGCCTTCCCAACATTAATTAGACAAATTTTAATATAGAATTCAACCCATTTAACCAGGGAAAGAGAAAGGGGAATTAGAGGAACATGAAATATACATAGTACTTACCAATCCAACAAGACATGCATTTTCTTGAAAATCAGTGTTGTCCTTAACTATTTGATTTATAAGCTGAAGCACAGAACATATGACCTGAAATAACAATTATATTTAAATTAAAATGTCTTCTTCCAAGCTACGAAATGATCAGTATGCCTATCAGTAATGGAAAATCAAATGAAGTACCAAGAAGAACAACATACACGTGTTTTAGGAACTTCTAGCAAATCTGTCAGAGGAAGTAAGCCATGCTGGGTAACAAAAACAATCTTCTGCTCCGGACGTTCGTGAAATATACCAATAAGTTTCTGACATGCAGAAACAATCACGTCTTCTGATTCCTCTGGTTTTAATGAACCAACTAGTTTGCCGAACTCAACAGCCTACAACATTGTGGAAATACTGTTAGATTTCAACTTAAAACCAATTGACACTAAGTGAAGTTGCGCAACAGATATATAAGCTGCACCCCAAGAACTGAGGCAGGCGATGTGGGACTTCCTAACACCCCCCCATCCACAGATGCATGCCAAAACAGGTGAGCCTACTAGAATAGACAAGAACAAAGATGGGCTATAGGCTCTGATACCATGTTAGATTTCAACTTATAACCAATTGGTACTAAGTGAAGTTGCCCAACAGATATATAAGCTGCATCCCAAGAACTGAGGCAGGTGATGTGAGACTTCCTAACAAATATATCACAAATGCAAAACATACAAAGCATTGGTGAACCAATTTCAAAAACTTTCAGCAGGGAGGAGTTATAAGGTTGGCTTGGTGGTTGAAGACAGAAGGGGGATGGGAGAGGTCGTGGGTTTGAATCCCTCCCACTAACAAAAACTAACAATCCGAACAACAAGGAGCACTCCACTACTAGTCTAGTCGTTTTTTTTCTATTAGTTGCGATGCGAACAAGCAGGGAAGCAACTTTCACATGCAGAGGATGGTTGTTAAACATAAGGGTAACAGATATAGTGTCACCATAAAAATCCAACAAAAGTTACACATCGAAGAAACCGTGGCTCTTAGAAGTTAGAACATTTTTGAAATCATCATGGCAATGAACTAGAACTTTTTTTTTTCAAAGAACGTTTTCAAATTATCATGATAACATAAATTATGGAGTCCAATTGTTTGGATTTGGGAGTTGACAGAAGATGCCGAAATGCAATTTTGGCTGGCAAAAAAAGCAACTTGAGTTACTTCACAGAATTATGCATAACCCACTAGACCACAAACATGCACAAGGAAAATTACATTAGTGGAGAAAATAACATTATGAAGCCTCAATGAGAAATGCTAAAAAACAATTACTTGAGAGGCAAATCAGCTAGTGATTAATGACAAGAATTAAAATAATGGACATCAACTGCACATCAAAGAATTGGTGCAAATATTTGAATTTAATGCATTTTCCCACCCTCTCCCCAGTCTATTGCCTTCCCTGCCCTCTTCCATCCATAGGATCATGGAAGCCATATTTGTAGGTGATATACACCAAAGATATAGTCAATGTAACTATGTTTCACAAAATGACCCTGTAGAAAACCAAACTTATGGTTTATGCACAGCAGAAATTCATATGAAATGAAGAGGGCAAACAAAGAGCATATCCAAGAAATTACTTCAATACCAAAGATGTAATATACAAGGTTTACAAACATGAGCCAATTTTGAAGAATGAATGTTTTCTACCTTACATTCTACAAAGTTATGCTAATGTCAAACAACAAACTACCACAACACACAATAACATCCCAATCCTAAAATGCAAACCAAGAGAAAATATGAGATGCCAAAAAATGAATAGAACAAACCACATTATGCGAGGGAGGAATAAGTTATACAGAGGAAAGAAAAACCCTTGGTACCTGCAAAGGAAAAAGGTTCTCTCCAGGAAGTTTTTCATCGAAGACCTGATAAAAGAGAGACAATAAAGAGTCAAAAGAATAACAACACGGGATTTTAATAGAAAAGGCTTAAATATCCAAACTGATCAACCTACCAAACCATCTATATCAATCACATCATCTTTTAGAACGCCTATCATCACTCGGTGCAAAAGATTCCCACCATTGTTTGCCTGTCCAATTTCACTTTCCTTCTCCCATTGCTTTCGAGCAATTGTAGCTCTCAACTCTTTAGCCAAGTCATTTTTCCCACCATCAATTGCAGATGCATTACCTTTAGTCATATGTGAAGTGGATGTAGAAGTGGACGCCTCTGCTACTACCTCCCCAGGTTGTTTATCAATTGGATGAAATAAATCATCCAAGTAGGCATCTCCTGGCGGGTCACTAAATCTACTCAGCTCATTTCCTTCCATAGTGATTGGCATCTTCATTGCCTTCAGATGGAAATTAGACAATTGTATGAGATTTCATTTTTAAAAAAAAAAAAAGAAAAAGCATATTCTCTTGATGAATTATAGCATAAACTATTAAAAGCAAAACAGGGAAGCTTTAAGGAACCTTAGCTGACTATATCTCTTCTCATGTACTGAGAACTCTTATAAATACTGTTCAAAAGCACTTAATGATTTTCTAATTTATGTGGCACCCTACTCACAGATAATTCCAAACCCAAATTTTCAAATGTAACAAAAGTACAAAACAGAAATGGAAGTCTGTCTCTTAGAATATGGGTTTAGGACTAACTCAACCCCAAAAGCTAGCTCATAGGGTGAGGGTTGCCTCCCACTTATATACTCTATTTTAGAATGCGAAGATAAAGGCTAAAAAACACTTTAGGAGAAACAATTAAGATGGAGCAAACTCTAAATGGATTTATTGAAAATTTGGTTTTCGGAAGTGCCCAAGGTGTCATTTGATTTGCATAACCAACCTCAGTTAATGGGGCAAGAATTGGCTTTTTAAATAAAAAGTATGTGTATGCCCACATCAACATCAACAACACTTTTAATCCAAATTAATTGGGATTGGTGGTAGATAAACTCAATGATAGATATGAGGAGGTTGAAAAAAAAGGGGAAGGGGAAAGGGAAGGGGAAGGGAAAAGGGAAATAAGATAAAAAGAAAAGAAGGGGAAAATAAGGAGAGAGAGATGAAGAGGAAAATGACAAAAAAGAATCATTTGGAATATAAAGATAACAATGGATTTAACCCTCCACCAAGCTTATAGCTTTTCTCCATTCCGTCCAAAAATACACCATCTGCCAATCTATATCCCACTTGGTTAAGTCCTGTTTAACTACCTTTCTCCAGGTAAATTTCGGTCTACCTCACCTTTATTTGTGTCGAGCTCTTGGTAACAAATTTTTGTTCTTACGGGAGCATCCAGGGATCATCTCATTACATGCCCAAACCACCTCAATCTATGTTCCCTCATCTTTTCACTCACCGGTACTATCACTACCTGTCGTCGAATATCTTCATTTCTTATCTTATCTATTTTCGTATAATCACACATCCACCTTAACATCTTCATTTCTGTTATCCCTATTTTATGCTCATGTTGCCTCTGTACTAGTCAACATTCAGCTCCTTATAACATTTTCAAGTCTTACAGTTGTTCTATAGAATTTTCCTTTTAGCTTAAAAGGAATTTGCGGTTACACAAAAATCCAGATGCACTCCGTCATTTCATCCACCCTGCTCTGATTCTATGATTCAATCTCTCTTCCTTTTTGCAAAATTGATCCCAAGTATCTAAAAACATCTTTCTTAATTACCTTTTGACCAAGTAGATACATGGGGTCTTGATCATCATCTCTTACCAACAAAAACGCATGCTTCATATACTCAGTCTTGCTCTGGCTTAACGTGAATCCTTTAAACTCCAAAGTGTCTCTCCATAATTCAAGTATCCCATTAACATCATTTTTGGTCTCATCAGTAAGCACAATATCATCTGCAAAAAACATACTCCACAGCACTTCCTCTTGAATATGTTTTGTTAGTTCATTTATCACTAAGGCAAATAGATAAGGACTAAGGGCCGAAGCTTGGTGTACACCTATCGTGATAGGAAAATAACTTGATAATCCATTACAACATTTCACACATGTAGTAACCTAATCATACATATCCTTGATTGCATTTACATATTTTAAATGTGTATGTATATATATTAAAAAGAAAAGGCAATAGAATACATGAAATCTACAATAAATAAAAAAATAGCAACCAAGTAATTGCTCCAAAAATGTTTCAAACAACCAATAATAATATGAAATACCTTAAGGGGACCATTATCTTGACCTCTTGGCCCAAAAGCAAAGGATTTGTTGCCATTGATTACAGAACTGTCTTTCCCTCCAACCTTGCTAGCCATTCCTCTTGATTGTGGAGATCCCCCTTCTCCATTCATCACAACTTCATGAAGGTCTTTAGCATTAGAAATTTCATGATTGCTAGTAGACTCGGAATTAACCACTTCTCTGTTAGAAGTGAGTTTGCTAGAACCAGCTTGTAGAAATGACTTCTCATGAATGGCTAAAGTAAGAACCTGATCCGATGGAACATCATCTGCTTTCTCTGTTTTTTCGTTGGAAAAATTAGAATCTGCAACATTGTCTTCATGAGCTTTGCTGCCATCAGCAGCCACAGTTGTATGCTCTTTTGCAGAGTCCTACAAAATACAAACTAAAGTTAAGACCATGATAAGAATATAACCTAATTGCTCCCACTATGTAGATTTATCATTCAGGGTTATCAGTTTCAATTCATAAAATTATTAACTTAAGTAAAAAGATAGAATAGTATATTCTAACAGCTTCCCACCAACACTAACCTCTTTCTCCACAGAAGAGTTTTCATAAGCACTCTTATGATAACCACCAGAAACTTCTGCATCTGCAGAATCATCTTCCTCAATATTTCTGCAAGAGGTAGTAACACTCTTTGTTCAAACAAAAAATTAACAATTATAGAGCTAAACTAAATGACACTTGAACACAATTCAGACAAAAAAAAACTATAAAAAATCAAGGAAGGAGGATTGCCCATAAAAACACCAGATGAATAAGGAGGTAAATTCTAATTGTCATTATCCAAGCCAACAATAAAAACAGAAACAGAAAGCATAGGTTCCTTCCCTTATTAGTTATTATGATTTCTATAAACACACACACACACCACAATAACAATAATAATTATTGCTTAAAAGGATGATACACAGATCTCCTTTGTCAGTGTCCTGCAAGGTAAAGAAGGAAATAAAATCTTACACAATCTACCTTAGTGTTCCACTATGACGAAGAGAAGACTGCAGGGCACGTCTGCAGTTTAGAATCCAGCGGTGAGACAACAGAGTTTTAGCATCAGGCCTTTGTCTAGCATCCTGACGTGCAACAAAATGGGTATATAAAACAAGTTTTAGTTGCTAGTTTCATTTGATAGAAATACAAGTCTGGATCAATACAAGTATCCATCTTGCCTGTCCTACAATGGTAGAGATATAAAACTACATAGACAACAACAATATCATCACTTAATCCTGAGAACAAATATACAAACAAATAATGTAGTAATCCTGAGAACAAATATACAAACAAATAATATAGTACTACCTCCGCTCCTTTTTAATTGTTAGATTTTTGGAGAATTTGTTTCTATTTAGTTGTCATTTGCAAAGTTCAAGATCACATTAACTACTCCTTTATCAATTATACCCTTACTTGTCACCTAATCTTTAAATAATTTATACATGCATTCATTGTGGAGTGGAAAGAAAAAGGGGTGAAATAGAAAACCCAACAACTATTTTATTATAATCAAGAAAAATTATTCTATTTCTGGGTTTCTACAAAACAACCTTAAAAGACAGATATAAAAAGGAATGGAGGGGGTAACATTTATCAAGCTAAAAATACATATTCTAAGAAGATGATCTCCATTTATAAGACATCATAAAGCACATTACCTATGCTACTGTCTAGCCATGTATGATTCATGTAATCAACCCCATTTAGTGGGACAAGGCTGAGATGTTTTTGTAATTTGCTATGCTTAATAAACTATGTTTCCAGTTGGATAGATCCATATGTTATTGGCAGTTCTGTCTTCAACCATTTTATAATCAATGAATAATACAAACTACATGCTACAAAATACTAACGGATAACATATCATCTCTCAACTTTTTTTTGTCCTATATGGAGACCAATATAGTGAAAGAATCGTAAAACAGACAGAAATAATTCACTTGTGTTAGGAGGTGGGTATGGACAGGAACAGGGAGCAAGAAAGAAGGAAAGAATGCACAAAGAAAAGTGAGACATAACCACAATAGCATCCAAGTTAAAACAGCATATTCATAAGAAACATATTTCAACCAATAGTTAAGATCCAGTTTACCTTCTTAAAGCATTGAAGCAAAAAATCAGTAATATCAGGTGAAAGGCTATCTGGAATTGGCGGATGCTCATCCTGAGAGAAAACTCAAGCGTTATAAACCAAATCATACTTGTGTAGTTGAGCATATCAAGAACACAGGAGAACATAAAATGCACCAATTATGAACTAATTTGTCATACAATCACATGCAAATGCTATCATCTAGCAAAATGCTATAAGAAACTGTTAAATCTGTATTATTCTGTTAATGATTTACAGCATATGTACCCATATATATTCAAGTAAGATGCTATCTAAAAGTTGAAGTAATCTTATCTTGATCCTACAATTTTGGATCAAGTAAATTATCTTATCAAAGGCTAATAAAGTAATAATAAGGAAAATAAATATCTTATTACAACCAACAGAAACTTAGGTCCAAGAAAACTTCATATATTGAAAAAACAATAAATGATAGCACATAAGCAAACCTGGACAATACGGAAAAGAGCTGGCATAGGCTGCAAATCATAATAAGGAGGTACACATGTAAGAAGTTCAATAACCGTACAGCCAACACTCCAAATGTCAGAAGCTGCACAAACCCCAGCCATTTCTATAACCTGAAAAATTAAACCAAAATTATCAGTGAGCACCCTTATCAAGCCCGAAATCACTTTAATTCCCAATCAACTTTATTAGGTTCGCTTAAGTGCCAGCAAAGTTCTCAGCTTAACAAATAAACTACTTTTGTTAAAATAAAATACATTATAAGAATGATGGAAGGGACAGCAGATCTGGGAGAAGTGGTCCTCCTAAAAATACACAAAGTAAATAGCAAACGAAAGTGGCTCAAAAATACAACAAAGTGATCCAAACTCTTTATATCATTCGGGTGTTAGAACACAATTTGAACAAGGAACCTATCAAAAGTTCTAAGCAAATGATTTAGCAGAAGAACATCACACAATTAATACCTCTGGGGCCATCCAGTAAGGTGTTCCAACAACTGAATGAGTGTTAACATCAGCCTCTGTTAATTTCGTAGCAACACCAAAATCAGCAAGTTTGACAAGACCCTGAAAGCAGAAGTTAAAATGTAATTAGCATTTAGTAAGAAAAAAAGCAAATTTTCTAGATTTAAACCGAGAAAAAAAAAAGCAATATAACCAACTAGAGCATTAAAAAAATGACAAGATCAAGAGCGATGTTAAAGAAAACCCATGGTCATAATGTAATACAAAATATAAAGCAGACCTTGGTGGGTTTGTTTTGTTGGGGGGGAGGGGGGGGGGGGGTTCTAAAAGCACTTTGGAGGGAATAAAAGAGATTGCATGAAAAATAAACAATTGAGATTGTGATTAATGCATGCACATGTATAACAAACTATGGAGTTGACTCAATCTCAATCACTAATTATTCAACCAATGGCTATAATTCCTCACTTTAGAGAAGCTAAATCTCAAAAAGGTGATGGGATACAAAAGAATCCTCAACAAAGACAAAACAAAGGGAGAGAAAAACGGAGACAAAACAATGTGGTAGATCATGAAGCAGAAAAACAATGATGATGCAAAATATAATTACTCTAAAAAAAATACTTAGGTGATCAACACGGCAGCAGTTACTTTTTATTACTAATTACTAATGACAATACATCCAGATACAATTAATTAAGTCCAAAATAAAAGGAAAGATTATATGATAAAAAAATTCATCGGCATACAGATTGCTTGGATAGCATCATAGTGATGAAATCACTGTGCACATACACAACAAGAATAATTGCAAAACACAAAGCCCTATTATATAATGAGAACAAAAAAATAGAAGACTTGCCTCTTTAGTTGTCAATATGTTTGCACCCTTAATATCCCGATGGATAACACCCTGTTCATGTAGATAAACCAAACCTTCCAACACCTATCTCATAATATAAAACATTTAGTATAAAATAAAATAATAAAAAAATCAGAAAAACCTCAATGAATAGTCTTACACCCACAAACCTGGGCAATATACACTGCAACCAATGATTCTGGAAAAGGTCCAAATTTATTTGGCTTGATAATATTTGCAAGTGAACCATTCTCCACATACCTATGATATTGCAAAAAAACATGAAACTAAATACCCTTCAAATGATGCTATGATTAAATTTCCTTATGATGTGAAAAGAGTATAGCCCACTTACTCAAGAACTATGTGCAGGTGACTTTTTGTCTTTGAAGATCCAAGATACTTTACAATGTTTTTGTGGTTCAAATTCTGCAAAATAATAATCATTTCAGAAACATGGCATCATATAATATCACTAAACGAATTTCACATGTGCTGAGCACCCCAAGATTAAGCCAATAAATTATTTATTATTACAGCATCAGCAAACATAGAAATTTAGCATAGTAGTCAATCATGTTGTGCCACCTCCACCTAAGGTCATGTTGAAGTCCTCTCAGCCTGCTATCAAAGCCATCATGGCCACTACAATCTATACAGGTGTAAAAATCCAACTTTGCCTCTGTTATCTTGGTTTCCCATTTTCCCACCCATTTTTTGGGAGAACTTTGTGATTCCCCAAACAAGGTTTTCACACAGTTTTTGCCTTTATTCATGTTCAAGAACATGCCTTGAGCATGTATAAGAGAAGAAATCAAACATATTATCAATATTTTCCCAGCTCAGGCAAGGAGACCATGTTCCTTTTGGTATATTTAATGCAAAACCAGCTGTAGCATGTAGTTAATACCATTGCCTAAAGCTTACATGCACAATATACACTTGGAAGAAATGGAGCAGATAATACCATGACAGCTATTGATCAAAATAAAAATTCAATTGATAATGTAATACAAAATGCAAATCCAACATTGAGGAATAGAAGTACCTTCAACAAATCAATCTCTTGCTGAAAACATTGAGGCATCCATCAAATGACATTATAATCACAGGCAAAGAAGCACCCAAATTAGTACATGGAGATAATGAAATATCAATAATTAAAGTAACAATATAAATACATCAAGATTTAGACAAAAACTGGGATTCACTTTGTAGTTATTTTATCAGTTGCAAACATATGTTGGTAATTAAAGTGTGCTAGAAAAAGTTACACATAAAAAAAATGGTCTAAGAGAAGGTCAGTTATATAAGTAAAATGACCCATGAACCCAATGATGACTGTGCCCTATTTTTTGTTGTCTAGCTTTAGTGATTTTGGCAGAATTAAAAAAGAATTTTTTTATAGCGACATACAATGTATGCTACTATCTGGTGTATCAGGTTAGAGAATAATATATGTATGACAAAATTTTTTATCAATAGCTGCTGGTTTAGGTGGCCAGCTCAGATCATAGACGTCCACAGGTATTAGCTTATCCATGCAATGAACAGTTTTACAAAAAATTGATACTGAACATCCATAGTCCCTACCCTCCAAATTGTACAGGAATTTGTGATATGATTTGGCAAATGGCTTCTATTTTTAAAGCATTTCCTTAACAAAGATGCAGAGGGACTGGACAGCTTTGCTCTATTGATGTTTTTTCTCTAATTAAATATCTCCTGTATTTGTTAAGGACAATCATTCCTAGTATTTTTTTCAGTTTAATAAATTTCTTCTTTTAACAAGGATATAATAATAATAATAATAATAATAATAACAATAATAATAATGTTAAAAATAAAGCTAACATGGAATTTATATTGACAATGGCCTAGAAACTGAATAAAGAAAATGCGTATTACAGTCCATAAAAAGACCAACTAGCCAATATTCCTTGGAACTCTGTGCAATTATGATGTGGGCAAAACTCCAAATACATCTCAATCAAAACACTAAAAGAATATAGTACAAGAAAGGCTATTTGCAGCCCCCATTGAGCAACCACTAAGCAATAATATCCTTTCAAATGCTAAAGCTAAGATGGTGGGTGGTTAGAATAACATACAAAAGTAATAATCCCCAAAATCCCAAGTAAAACCTTATTCTTACTCAATAAAGTGACCCTAATTTCCACAGAAAATCCTAACTAAAATAAATTGTGTCCTTCAGTAACTCCCATAGTCAGACAGTTAAAACACATTAATAAAATTCAACTCCCAGAACTAAAAAGTTGAGCGTGAAACATCCTAGTAATCACATTTTAATTCCTACAGCCACACATTTTTCTTCAAAATAATCTCTCAACCTACCACCCCAACACTGGAAACCCTGGATTATCACTCTCATTTTCAACTAGACCAAAATCAACTTCATCCTAAAGGGGCCATCAGGACATCAGCTTTGAAGCATGGGTACTCCAAAAATGGAGGCATACTTGCACCAGGTAGAGGACCACACTGGGTATGTGTCGGTACATACTTGATAAGTATCAAATTAATTAAAAATTTGGGTCAAGTTTGGGTACAGCTAAGTGCAGCTTCAATTAAACATTATTTTGCAGCATCCTAGGGGTTCTTTTGCCTTGGGTCATCAGTTGTCTCCTTCTTCCTACATCTCGTTCTGTTATTCATTTGTGCCTTCTTCAGTTTACTTCCCCATATCCTCTTTGAAAGAAAACAATTATGGCTGCCAAGGATGAGGTGGTGAAACTTGCATCTTCTCCTCTCCATCTGCAGCTGCAACAGCATTTGCATCAGGGACAGTGTCTCCTTGTCTACTCTGGTGGTCTGTTTCCAATCTGCACCTGGCCACTTGTGTTTGCTCCTCAGCATCCTTGTGTCACAGACTACTAGACCAGCAACAGCCAGGTATTATCCTCTTCCAGAGAAGACCAGAAACATTCTCTACGAATGCTATTAAATTTATATATACACACATGCCTTTTGATATTAGATTTGCCATTGCCCTTTGCCAATGCTTAATGCGTAAAAATTTTACACACACACTCTGTGTCATACCTGTACTTAAGATTTGTTTTAAATTTAAAATACTGTATTTCACACCCATATTCACACCCAGTACCTAAGTCTCTAAGCTTTCCCATTTATAGAATAGCAAACATAAAAGTTAAAACTGAAAAAACAAATGTTAAACGTTATATACCATGATAATGTTGAGATCCTCCTGAGCAATATTCTCCAAAGAAACTTGTTTAATGGCAACAAAATCTCCATTCTCCAGGTCCAAACCTTTGTAAACTCGACCATAAGCTCCTTTTCCAATCTCATCTCCCAGCATCTGCTCCAAATCTCACATACAAACAAAGCAATCAGCCATTAAAAAATCAAGCTATTTACTGATCCAATTCCATATACAATTTACAGAAAAGAAACAACACAGAAACGCCAAATATTTGCAAATGAAATTCAACTATAAAAAAAATTTAAATCATTCGGTCCAATCTCTAGATGAAAAAACATTCAGCAATTAAAACCATCCAATTCAGCATCCCTACCTCTGTATCATGTCAAAATTAACTTCAAACCAACATACTAAGCATTCCTTTGACCTCATTTTTGCAACCCCACCACAATTTTCATTTCAATGCATCACATGCAGTTCAAGATTACCCCTGCACCCTGACACCCCCTCCAGCCCAACCCAGTGCAACTACCAACTACCAAACCATCACCTTGCAAAATTACTAATGTTAATAATATCCACAGTAATCTCAATCTCCGATTTCAACAACTATAGTATTAGTAGTAGCCTTCCCTACACTAAGGTCATTTCATAGTATACTTACACATCTTTTCACACTAACCATAAAGCAAAACAATCACCCAAGCTCCTTTAACTTCATTGATTCACGACAACACGAACCTAAAGCTAAAAAAGTTTCCACTAATTGATCCTCAGTGCTCTATTCAAGAGTCTCAGAGCAATAACATGGAGTTCACAAAACAACGATAGCAACATTAACAGCAGCATTACGAGAAAACATTTGAGATCGAAGGAGAGTGAAGAGGAAAATGGCGTACATATTTATTGTCGAGGGTCTTCGATTTAGTGAAAGCAGACGACGTCGTCTGGCGCGACATCTCTGTGGAGCGGCGATCGGAGAAAGCAAACCCTAGAAAGAGAACATGGAATCGCCGGAGAAGGGGACGCTCCGATTGGGCTAATCAATTAAATTAGTTAACAACGAGAAAATATAAATTTATAAATAAATAAATAATGTAAAAAGAAAAGAAAAGAAAATGTATGTACGTTAAGGAAAGAGAAAAGAGTTGGGTAACGGTGGATGCTTGCTATGTTGTGAACAACGGTCAAAATGGAATGTCCAAATTCTTATTATCTCGTCTGTCTCTCTCTCACACTCATGGCTGGCTAGCTAGCTGGCAATGTTATGTCAGGACCTCTTACGTTTCTCAACTTTTCTTTCTTTTTCCTTTTTGCTTTTTCAAAAATCATATTAAGAAAATGTAATGCAGGCAGAAAAGTAAGAAAATAAAATATTAATATAAATAATATCATGTAAGTAGTTACCGATAAATTTGGACGGAAAGAATAAAAATATTGGACAAAAAAAGTTTGAAAACAGAAAGGATTAAAATCATACAAGTTAAAAAGTTACGAAACCAAAGATATAATTTACTTTAAGAAAAAGAAAGTTTTCTTTTTATCCAATTACTATTATTACATAAGTAACATTGTCCTTAAAAAATATATTATATGTAATTTTATAAAGAAAAATGATTATATACTAAAATTATAAAATGTTTTATAAAAACAAACAAAAAATTGTACATTTTAATTTTACAAAAGATAAAAAAAACAAACATAAATTTTACCCTAAAAATAAACTTGTGATATTTTTAAGGGAAAAACATATTTTAACCTAACTTAAAAGAAAAAATTAACCTAACTTAAAAATCCAAGTTAGGATGGTATCTGGTCAATCGGATTCAAAAGCTGAGGACCAACCAAATATTTCAATATTCAACAATTAATTTACGTTTATTATTAGAGGTCAATTATATGAATGAATATAATCATAAATGATTATGTAGCCAAAAAAAAGAAAAAATATACAACTATGATTCAAAGAAATTTCAAAAAAAAAAGAAAATAGAATTCTCGGACAAGACCGATTTGAATTACAAACTTTTTTGGCTCGGTAAAGTAACCCGGAAAGACCAAAACATTGAACCAATTCTAATCTGGAATAATACAGAGCAGGAAACGCAACATAAAACTATTCAATTCAAAGGATAAAAGAAAAGGAATACATTTCATGGCAAACTATCTTATGCCACATCTGATCCTCCTTCCTCATCATTGTACATCACCTCCCAGTCTCAGCCCTCCACTTGCTTGAACTTAAGATAATGATAAACTTCACATTTATATGTTTAGATTCTTGATTCCTCTCTTGTATTGTACAGAAAAATAAATGGTTTCTTTCTCATAAATTGACACCATTATTATATGACTCCACCAGAAGTCAAAAGTGGTGATTCTACAAAACTGGTTGGCGCTTTTGAGTCAATTCCCTTTGCCTTTTTGTCATTTCGTTGCTTTGACTTGTTTAAAGCTTGGTCAGACTGGGATACAATCTTGGACACAGTAAACCCTGCAATTTCAAAAGTATTTGATCTATAGGGTATTAAAGCATTGCGAAGAACAACATCAACTCCTTCGTAAGTCCAAACTCCTAACGCTACATCTCCTTTAAGTCCAAAGGCAAACCAACCGAGGCCAGCAGCAGCAATGTCTACTGAACTTGACTCCCAACTGTTCCCACTGACATGGAATTCCCTTCTCACCCAATTCCCCAGTTCTTGTACTCGTTTTTCTCCAATTGGTGGCTACACAAAGAACAATTCAGACTGGTGTTATACAAGAAGAAACTTGTGTAATACTCGATTAACAATGCTTATGAATCAAAAGAGCAACTTGTGTCTTTTCCCTGTAATAACATAGAGGTCTAGATACATTTTGCATGGGTATAAAAACGTCACCTTAAGCATATTACAGCATCTCCATACCTAGATCTTACTTAAGTTTATAGGTAATTTTCTGAAAATAATTCCACTAAATGTTTGAAGAGCACTGCCAAACCATGTAAGGGGTGAAAAACTAAAGAGAACATGTTACTAAATCCTTTGACCGGATTAATTAAACAAGATTAACATATTTCAAGGATTTTTTAACAGCTGTTGGTACCCGCTTTTTTTTAGTTAGGATATCACCTCTAGACCAAACTAAAAAAAATATAATAATACAATTTGTAACAATTAAAAGACAAATCTACTATTTGTAGGTCACTAACCCAAATAATACTTTCACAAGACACTTCACAATCAGCTATAAGCTTTATGGACGAGCAGTTGCAGAATAAGTAGTTAATCAAAATGAGCAAAGAGAATACCTGTAACTGACACCCAAAATGATCTTGGAACATTTTACATGCATTTTCTATTTTACCCATATGTAGTGGAAGATAAGGAGATGCCCACACTGTGACGTAAATAGAATCCAAGGGTGTTTCTTCTATATCTAATCTCACTAGACCAGCTATGTGAATCGAATGACCAGCCTACCACAATAATTGGCAAAAGAGTGAAGTAAATCAGGTTTTAACAATACACAAAAGATGAAAATGAACAATTACACTGCAGTGCAAATTAGCATACATATACTAACTAACAAAAACTTAATCCAGTACCACAAATTAATTTCAGTGTACTAACCTTAATTCTGTATGTTCTAGGTTTCAATTCCTTGCCCATATGAACAAGCTTTTGCTCTTCCCTCATCAACCTCGTTGTAATCTGGTAAGGATGAAGAAGGCCGGGTGTATCAAACAGTTTTGCTTGACTTGAAAAAACACCATCCACTCTAACAATGCCTAGTGTAGTCCCTGGCACAGGTGCTTCAGTCAGATGTGTAATCTTCCCTCCAGCATATTTCCCTATAGAGTTTATCAAAGTACTCTTTCCTGCATTCTGTGCTCCAACAGCCCACACATTCCCTCTAGGTCCAGCCAAATCAACTATATTATCCACAAGATTCTTCAGTCCCCAATTCCTCACTGCACTCACCATGTGCAAACTAGTAAGCTTATTAATTCCACCCTCTCTTGCTCTCTGCCTAATCCAATGCTCCAACCTTGTTGGTGACAATGAGCTAGGCAACAAGTCAATCTTCGTCACTACAAGCACCACTCTAGGCACATTCCCCGACTTACCCAGCTTCCATGCAGCAGAATGATCCTCAATTGTCTTAGAAACCAACTTTGCAACCTTCCTTGGAAAAGACCCATCAAAATCCACTACATCCACAACCATCAGCACCACGGACCGGGTCCCACTGGCTGATGCTAACTTCCTACCCACCGTGTGATCAAAGTCAAAATCAGGTAGCAAGTTTTCCACAGTAAGATCCTTCACCTTCCCATAGTGCCTCAACGAATGACAGCGAGCACACACCACTGGCTTCTCTGGTTTCCTGATCAAGTTTGCATCATCATCATCAAACTTTTCCGGTTCAATAACAATTCCTCTTTTAACAGTGTTAGAGAACTCAGGCTCTTGTGCAACAGGTTCAAGATTGTTACACAATCTATAACTCAAGTCCTTCTCAGAGGGTTTGATAAAATAACCAGGGTGCTTAGGGTTGGAATCTTGCATATAAACTCCACAGCCAGGGCAAACATGAAGAGATTGGGAAGTGACTTCATCGTAATTACCTTCACGAGAGAGGGGCAAATTCTGTTTCTCAGTTGAATCTGCAGGTTGTGAAGAGAAAAATCTAAACAAATTAATTGATGGCTGAGTATAAAATTTTGGGAAGTTTTGGAGATGAGGTTTCGAGTATGGTATTAAGGTTGAGTGGGAATGATTTTGGCATTCACAAAGGATCGATACATAAAAGAGTGGTTTAAGCTTTGAATGGGAGAGGCTTCGAGCTACAAGCATTTCTAAATATTAATGTTTACTATGAATAATCTCGCGTGCGAGTTCAAATCCGCTCTTAGTCTTCAGCTGCAACATTAGAACAAATTAAACATATTAGCTATGGTAAATGTAATAACCACGGTAATATAATTTTGCTGCAACATTAGAACAAATTAAACATATTAGCTATGGTAAATGTAATAACCACGGTAATATAATTTTGAAGTGCATTAGAATTCCAAGCCCTCTCTAGTATTTAATTTAATCAAACAGTTGGTGTGCAAAACAACCACGCAACCTGAAGCTCGCACTCCAAATTCAACCGCGACCATTTTTCATGTGCAAACAAATTTCTAACGCTATAGCGATTCCCAAATCATTTGAATATCCCAAATTCGAAAACACGTCATAGTGCACTTTCTTTTTTATTTTATTGTTCACAGAAGAGATGATAGAAAGTAGAAACAAAGAAAGAGCAACATTGAACTAAACAGTGTATATATATAACTACAGTAAAGGAGAGGGACAACACAAGGGAAGCGCGTACCTTAACAAAACCTCGGAGTCGAGTCAGAGGAAAACGCTCGCTGCAATGAACTTCATTACTTCAAGAAAGTGATAATTAACAAACAGGGATAAAAACGTAAATATCAAAATAAAATTATAAAAATATATATCCATCTTTATTTCAAAAGATTTTAAAATATAATTAATAAAAGAAGATAAAAATGATATTGGGGGACTATATATTAAAATAGAGCAAATTACAATAAATTTTGCACTATTTATGATATTAATTAGCCGTTTGAAAAATAAATTAATTTACATTAATTTTAATTCATTATATGAAAATTTAAAATTATTTTTGTAATGTCACTAATTATAATCAATGAAATTTGGATGGTATTTACATAATTAAGAGGATTAATGAAAGGAATGATATTTTGATTTTTATTAGAGGTAAGAGTGTGAATAAGAGCATTGTGGAATGCACATCTGCCTCGTGTTAAAAACTCAGAGTTAGTCACTTTCTCTCATTTTCTCCTTCTTCTCTCATTTTTTCCTTCACACCCAAACTCCATTTCTCTCCACTTCTACTTGTTTGGTGGTTGAAAACTCTAATCAAGCAAGAAAGAAATCTCTTCTCCTTGTACTTTTGTGTTGTTGAGTTTGGTTGTAAGCGAATTGAGAAAAAGAGTGGAGCTAGGAGCTGCCCACTTCCTTCGGAGCAACTGAGCCGAAATTGGAAGCTATAGAGAGCTTGGTCCACCCTTCAATTCGATCATTTGAACTCTAAGGTAGTAATATTCTCCTATTTCTCCTTGATTCTTCGAAATCATAAGGTTA
>PYAF01004289.1:744227-757475 GCA_007407185.1 Glycine tomentella | reverse complement strand
TTGTACTTTTGTGTTGTTGAGTTTGGTTGTAAGCGAATTGAGAAAAAGAGTGGAGCTAGGAGCTGCCCACTTCCTTCGGAGCAACTGAGCCGAAATTGGAAGCTATAGAGAGCTTGGTCCACCCTTCAATTCGATCATTTGAACTCTAAGGTAGTAATATTCTCCTATTTCTCCTTGATTCTTCGAAATCATAAGGTTAGGGTTAGAGTTTGGAGTAAGATTGATAAATGTTGAGTATTGGGAAGGTGAGACAGTTTTAAGGTGTAATTTGGAGTGTGTAGAAGTTGATTTAAGGTTGAATTAGTGTTTCATGCATGAAACATACTTGCATGTTCTTGACAGCAATAAACGCCAATCTGGTCAGCCCTAATGTTTTGTGAATAACAGGAGCTATCGGTATCCAAGTAGTCTAAAAATGGTGTCATTTGAAAGCTAAGAGATTTAAGTATGTTCTAGAATTTTCGTGCTATTTTTGGAGGTTCTTGGAATTTATTGTGCAGAGTTATAACAAGCTATTATACTTTATTTTCATCAGATTTTACTGGTGCAGATGGAAATCTTGCAGAAATTTTAACTCCTTCTAGGATGATCCAAATTGAGTGCTTTCAGTGGTGATAGAAAGATATGTATGTGTACTTTATACCTGTAAAAGCGCAGGTCATTTGGATGAGTATCCTGGTGTTGACGGGTGTTTGAAAATAGCTGGTTGGACTGATATGTTGCTATCAGCACTGATATATTGTGTGGCAGTTCTGCTATTTTAATTGTTACATAGAGGTTGTGGTTTATGAAATTTTTTGGAACAAGTCTTGTTTGAAATATGAAAGATAAATCTATATGCCTCTAAATTCCCTTGATTTTAGGAGTTTCTTACAGGGATTTATGATTTTTCTAAGTGAGTACAAAATCTGCATAATTTTTATGCAGAAAATTTTGTTTTCCGTGTGTTTTGGTATAATTAAATGCCTTGTACGGATAGGATGATTGTCAATTCATGCTTGTGTGTCTTTGTATAGGGTGTGACACCAGCGGTGTCAGTGGCTGAGAGTCCCTATGGGATGACATAAGTGTGAATTCTGACCTCACACTGGGGACTGAGAGTCCCGATGCTGATGATAATGCATCTTTGGCGGGTGTAGTACCGCAAATTTCTAATGCTGATAAAGATGCATCTTTGGCGACGTAGTTCCGCAGATATACATTAGAACTAGAGAATGGTATGTGTTGTTGTGAGGAGCGAGAGGTCTGGTGTTGTAATGTCTTTGATGATATGTTATCATGGAAGTGAGCAGGAAGGAAGAGAAGCATCCAAGAATCTTGAACTTACTGAGATTGTTTCTCACCCCGTGTGTGGGGGTTTATTTTGCAAGAGATACATCTGGCGGAGATGATGCATCCCATGGCGGAAGGTCCTAGTAGGGACAAACTCTATGTAGATGTTTGGTAATGTTTTGAGAGCATGGTAGCTCATTGTTTTTATGTTTATGATGTACTTTGAACTCCTGCAAGGGAAGATGTGTGTGTACACATATTTTGGATCCTGTATGGATGTGATGTACATACGTTGTACGTATTGTACCCTCTTGTGAGAATGTGATCTGTGAGATCATTGCAATGAGTTCCTATTCTTTTGTATAGCCATAGTGGTTGTTTTGATGATGTACATATGTTTGTACCCATATTGAGATATGTGGTTTATGTTTCTCCTGATATATTTGTTGGATATTGTTGTTTATCTGCCTTGATGTTATCTGGGTCGAAAAGGCTTATTGTGGTGCCTTGACATTCATAATAGGTAGTTGGATACTTGCCATACATAATGAATCAGGAAATATGATTTTGAAAGGAAATGACGATGACATCATGTTTTTATTAAAACTGCTTCCGTTGGTTTTTAATATTGATTTTAATTAATCATTGCGTTAATCTGATTAAGTAAACTGTTAATACACCAGATGCATACGGGGTGTTACAATTTTTCACTTAAGTGATTCAAACAATGTGAGTTCTAGATCCAAAGATAACTTAGACAAGTACACACGAAGTACCATCTTTTCTTGTGTGTCGTCGTGCTCTCACATATGTTGTCTATGTCCTTTTTTGTGTCATTGTCTTCTCCTCCATGCAAACATAGATTCTTCTCCCCATCATATTCTTGGAGTGGTGTCTCCTCCGCGTCATCGTCTTCTACTCCACGGTGGTGTTAGGCTCGTCTTCTCCTTCTATGTTTAAAACTATTACACATGTATTCCTTGAGGTTTTAAAATATTACACATGTATCAATTGTCTTTTCCAAATAATACACGAGGTCTCTTTATTTTACAAAAAATGACACCTGATACCCTCATTCTCCTTTCTTGATGCAATGTCAAAAAAATGCAAAAAAACACTTGAACATCATAAAAAATGAAAAATAAAATCAACATCATTAACATTAATTCACAAAAACAAACTAGCACCATTCTCGCTATACTCAACAACAATAGTGACTCATAAAGGTTCAACAACATTGTGTCAAAGATAGGCTTTTTATACGTAGGAAGAAGATGAAGATAATTTCGGAATTAAAATTTTAATAAAGGTCACATACCTACCACGTGATCTAAAAAATTAACGGACTTACACATTGTTAACAATGAATGAGGTAGAAGTGTAATGAAAAAAAACAATTAAGAAATTTTATGTAGTGTAGAAAAAGGGATGAGCCTATGTAAATAGTGAATATCTAATAGGAGGTTGTTGTAATTTGCTCATTAAAATATTAAGTTGTTTTTGTTTTAATTTAATACACATGAGTAAAATCATTTACATTTAAGAGGAAAAAAAACCTAATATATAGAGAGAGAGAAGAGAGGGAGTAATTCAGCCACTACGTACCACACCATCGGGCGGCTCACCTGAATGTCGAGTCTTTCTCCACCGCCAACTCGACGTCGTCGTCACCTGCAAGATAAGGACAAAAATTGGACTTTACTAAACAAAGGATTGCCAAGCATTGAGTACTAAGTTTCCTCCTCTATTTTTAGTAACAAAACGAAACAGCAGTAAGACCAAACTGAGAGTGAGCAGCATAAATAAAGAGGGATTTGGAAATAATACAAAAATATGTTGTTGAAGTTTAAGAGAAAAAAAAGTTTTAATTTAGGGTGTTTGAATAAATGTTGAATTGAACATGCTTCACATTTTTTCAATCCATTGGGATACCGTACTTATCCGTTTGAAGCTTTGGAAAGTGTGAACGGACGTTTGCAAGGCTATAAACAATAAATTAAACATACACTTGAAAATAAATAAAAAGTAATTACTTTTATTAATTTAACTATTATTATATTTTAAAGTAATCTGTTTAGTTTTGATTTCTTACTTTATGACTCAATTATAGATACACATTGTGTTTAAAATTAATAGTGATTTAATTTTATTCTGGTTTGGTCATTAATTGGGTTATGATTAAAGTTAAAGATATTGGATTAAGAATTTTAAGTTTGATAAAATAATGATGAAAGTGAGAGCATAGTAATAGGGAATCCTTTTTGCATTTTTTTACACCTCTCCGTATTTTCTATATTTTTTTTCTTCCGAAAACTAATTTTTAAAATGCTTTTTTAGATATTTCAAAATTTAATTTCCGAAATTTATCTTTAACACTTTTACAAACTGATTTCGGAATGAAAAAAATTTCAACATGTTATCAGTTCACGTCTCCAACACACAAGCTTGTTCCGCTGTAAGATTTCTGGTACCAATTTAATTCCCCTCAGTCTACACTTAAACTTACACTTGGAACTTGTTTCCATTTTATCCTTTTCCATCCTCGCAATTTTCATGCAAATTCTAGACTTCCCTCATTTCCACTATGCTTTTAAGACAGCTTGATAATTTTGAGCATGCAACTATGTTCATACACCTTGCTTTGTTTGCTTGCTGTTTTCTCCTACTACTCTGGCTTTATTGGGATACTTGCATTGCATCCTCAGTGTTTATTTAGTCAACAACTCTTCCTTCTCCATTTTCACTCCAAAGACCATGTTGGACTTGACGGGGTTAAGTTGTCCAAAAATATTTTGTCATTTCCATATATTCCACCTAGTTTTTATGCCAGAAACCAGACAAATTGTGTATAATTCCTTGTTTCCAAATAAAAATTCATGTAATAAACAATTGAGTTTTGCATAATATAAAGACTTGAAAGAAAGATACAATTTTCTTTTTTCTATTAAGACAATAAATACATTAGTCAGGTGAAGTTTATGAGATTCTCCCTCAGTCTCTTCCAGAGATGCATCAGTTCAAATGGCACCATAAGAACAATCTCATTCATGATGAATGCAATCTGGAAAATCTCACATGTTGATGTCATTATTTTATAAAGGTTAAAATATATATTTTATTTTTGATAAATATTTAAACTTTTTATTTCTTTTTCTTTGTATTAGAGCTCTCCACTAAAATAACAACTTTATTTTGTATCCTTAACTTTTTTTAATCCCCAGTAAATTAGGGAATATTGTGTCTGTTCTATGATAATTTTTTTCAAATGAACCAATAACAAATTATTTTTTTATAAGAGAACAAACACAAAATTCATTAATTCTCAAGAACTAAAAAAATGTTAAGAACCAAAAATAATTTTGTTTTATTAGGAAGTAAAAAAGAATTTTTTAAAAAAAAACACAAAATTCAAATATTTATTAGAAATCACATACATATTTTAACCTTTTATAAAATGAGAAAAATGTATAAAATATAATAAAAAAAATTATACACTTGACACCGATCTTAAATTGATTCCAACATTTAACAAAGAAAACAGTTTTAACAACACTTGGTCACTAATCTCGAATGTGCAGAAAAATTACGTTCATAATTGTCCAACTAGTAGCAAAGTAAACAAGTGGAATTTAATTCCATAAACAAGATTCCAAATTCCAATCCAATTAATAGAAGTTGTCCAAAATAGAACAAGAGAAATGGCTAAGGCAAATGATTGTGCAACCGAGTATAGATAAATATGGTTAGCCTTCCATGAAAAATCCCAATGGTTTTTTTTTTTTTAATCATCGAATGGTTTTTGCTATTTTTTTTCTTTAATTAATATAATCATCCAATAATAATTAATTATACCAAAGTATATTAATTGTAACAAATGCTTATAATTAATATTTTTGTCCAAGCATTTCGATCACATTTTCATTTAGGAAATATAATAATATTATATGTCATATATATATATTAAAAAGAACAATATAAAATGAAGTTAATTTAAAAATAATAATTTACAGTAGAATAATATATTTTAAAAAATAATATAATAAAAAATTATTTTAGTTTCAATTATAGATAGTTATATTTTATATTTAGTCAATTATTGTATATATTAGATCAAATAAATAATAAATTAAATCAGTTACTCTGTTAATAATTTGATTATTAATATTTAATTTATAAACTAACTAAATATAATTTATGTAGCTTATTCATTTCTCTGTTAAAAGTTACAACATTTATATATATCGTCCATAATGATGTCAAGCAGGATTATCCTTGAATGATATGATATTTGTGATCTTTATTATAAAAAAAAGTTAAAATCACTTAAAAATATTCTCAATCATAAAAATACTATCAACCAAGAAAAGCATCTAAAAAGATCACAAATGTCCTAGCTTGAGTATTTTACGAAGGAAAAGAAAAACGCCTTAACCACAGAAAACTTCTTTGATTACAACATATATATCATATACAACTTTACAAACTTAGATGGTCAAATATTTTCACTAAACAAAATCTCTAGTTTTATTTCACTTCTTTTCTCTGTGGAAGCTTTCATATGCCACTTCTTTCTTGAAAAATAAATTTCCTTTTTACGTTAAAAAAATGGTGACAGTTTAAAATTTCAAAATATCTTCATAATCTATCAGAGCAATTGCTGCTGTATTGTGGAACAATTTGAGATCTATAACTAAAAAAATAAAATACCTAACATGTTTGTATCAAAAGAATATTCAGGCACTAAATAAGAAATTTGTTCAACTCATCCGGATCTAATAATTACTTCAAGTGCCCTTCCCTTCTGTATGATTATGATTATACCACCAAACGAAAGATCCATATCATGCTTACACCCCAGGTAGGATATACTGCAAATACACCATTAACTCAATTTCATCGACGCAAATTTTTCTGCAACATCTATAGCCTCGTTTACATGTGATGCCTCTGTACCCTGAAAAAGGTAATGCGTACACAAATCAGTTTTACAAAAATGACCAAAATCTATTATTTGGGCAAAAGCATTTGAAAATAGATAAAAAGAAAATCGCATGTCTACATAACGCCACAAACTAAGTAGCTTCGTAATAATAACTCTGTTTTAAAATGGCGTGCTTAGACTGTCACTTGAATTTTCAGATCAATTCAAAATTAAAGTTGTGTTATTTCTTTTTTCCTTCCTTATTTTCTGAGTAAGTAGTTTTAGAAAAGAGTAATCAAGTTTAAAAAGTTTTATAACTGAATACATCAGATCAATTCAAAATTTAAAAATTGGACCAAATAAGAATAATATCAAACCAATTCAAATTTACATAAAGTACATCAACAAAGTTTCAATTAACATTTATGAACCTACTTTGCAAACTAACAAATTTCAATAGCTCGTAGGATTGTTGACCACAAGTTTAAGATAGAACTAATAACAATTTTATGACCACTGTTCATAATTAAACGACAAAGATTAAAATCCATGACATCTGGAGGATTCTCCTAGGCCCCCGAGATTTAATATTAAAAAATGAGAAGTTTCTCAGGAGCCTAGTTAAAGAATTCATTTAAATAAAAACACTAAAATTACTCCCCCTTCCCCTCTTTTTTCAAGCTTCACTACATGTGACCCATGAGCAAAGTCCTCAAACCACTAACTCTCACGCTTTAAGTGGCATTAAATATTGGACAAAGGTTATATGAAATATACAGAATAAAAAATTCCCATACTATTCTTTTAATATTTATAAAAATTAAAGCTACTTCTCTGCAGAAATTAAAGCAATTAGTTTCACCCCCAAAAAAAAAAGCAATTAGTCAATAACTAACCTGACCCGTTGCAAGACCACCTTTTCCTTTACCACATCTCCCTTTTAGAGGCCCCAAAGCATTACTCAGCCAATCTGCCACATCCAGCTTACCTTTACCTCCTTTCTCTGGCACCCCAGCGCAAACTACAGCCTTGTTTGAAGATTCATCCGTGCTAAAAACCATCACAGATAAGCCCTGTTTATCAGCCAGCATCGGTAAAAGTTAGTGTTTGAAGTTAATAGAAAATGTAAATGCCTAGGACATACAATCTCACAAAGCATATTCATCCATATGATGACTACTACTAAATTGGAGCTCCCGAACCATAAATTGCATTACATTCAACAGAGAATGAGGCCATTGAATACAATATGGGAGGCTGGAGGCCAGAAAGATTCATAATAAGTTAAGAATCAGCATTTACCTTCTGGTCCATGACTTTTGTAACAGCCTCACGAACTGCAGCTACATCCAGGCCAACATCAACGTGAGATATACAAAATGTTTTCCCATTTGATGCAGCAAGTTCAGCCTTCTCTGCTGTAATCATTACAGCTTTACGCTTGTTTTCCTCAGCAACCTGCTTTTGTGCTTTTCTTACTTGATCCTACAAGAAGTATGATATAATTACAATATAGGACTAAATACAGGAGCAAATCGAAGGACAACAAAAAAAACACAATAGAGGAACAGGAAAAAGCAAAAAGCCTGCAAATTTATTCCACACATATATAATACCTGAAGTCGGACTATCTTGGTCTTGATGTCAGCTTTCTTGGCAGCAGGAATAGATAAAGTTTCAACATTGCTTTTCAATGATGAAACTTTCTGTTAAGGGAAACAAAAACTCAACTAATTACAATTTTGGAAGAGAAAGATATGCTGCATATCTATAATCTATCTGTTGGGACAAATCAGTGTTGATAACAAAGAGAAAAGGAGATCAAGAGAGAATCCTGAGAAAGGGCACGAACTAACTTCAGTTGTTAGGCTCCTAGCTATTGTTAGTATTGTTTTTATATATACAGATAATACAAAGTACAAGTGTAAGTGCTGAACATGGAGGACCAGCCCAAATATACAAATAGATATTCTAGCTGCATAAAAGGAGACAGAAGAAAAAATAAAGACAACTTATTAGAATAAACGAAAACCCAGTCTAGCATCCGCTCTAGTAGCACAAGTTTCCATCTTCCCCATGACAAAAGTAACTTTCAATGAATAGCAAATGTATTTAATGGCCATTCCATTAGTTTAGTAATTCAAGTATGATTTCATGCTCATGATCACAGGTATTTCCATACTTTCTAATATATAGAATAGGCTCTATTAGGCCTTCATATTAGGTTCAAAACCGGGAATTTTATAAGCTCAACAGTTAGTTTGAGACCAATCCTTAATAATAAGAAATTATAAGGCCCAACTTGGCAGCTGTTTCAGCCAGTTGTATGTTAGTTTTTTTATCCATCTTCATTCATTAGCTGTTAACAGAGACAACCTGTTGAACTGACCAACTAACTAGAATAGAATGGAAAAAGCACAAGCCTAATGCTACAAAATTTTAGATGAGCACAAAGACAAACCTCTTCTAGCAAAGTTCCTACTAACTTAGCCGCATCATCTACTTGCTGCTCAAATTCATCTGCCACTTTCATTGCGTCATACGCACGATCAGTTGTGACAGCTGTTATTCTGCGTATTCCTTTTGCAATTCCCTCCTCAGATAAAAGTGCAAAAGCTTTTGCCTCTCGTGTGTTTGAAATATGGGTACCTAGATCATCAACTAAAAATGAAGAACCTCGAATTGAAATACAGAAAGAAAGCTTCAAAGGAAATATTAGCTATAATATTCACCTCCACATAACTCTGATGAAATAGACAACCATTTTTCATTCTTGGGGTCAGCAAGGAGATCCTCAACTTTTTGTCCAATTGACACAACTCTAACAGGATCGGGATAGACCTACATCAAAGCATTAAATATCGGGGAACATGATCCAGGATGAGACAAGAAAGAATTTTGAAATTACATTACTTACTTCCCCAAAAACAGCTCGCAAACCATTGATACCCTTGGCTTCAGCAAGAGTTGCCTCTTTTGCACTTACGTCCAACTCAGCTTTAATTTGCTCATTAACAATTGATTCAATTCTCCTTAAATTGTCGGCGTCAATTGGTTTGCCTATTCATAGCAGCATAGTGAACATTAGTCTTTACACTCACATTATTCTAACAGTCAAATGAACAAATCTTACCATGAGAAAAGTCAAATCTCAATTTTTCAGGGAGAACAATGGATCCTTTCTGGTCAACATGATCACCAAGTACTTCCTGCATTCATAGGAAATTTCAACAAACACACATCAGCAAGGGAAATGATAGAGTAAGGCTTCAATTCATTCGGTAACTTTTTCAACATACCCTAAGGGCAAAATTTAACATGTGTGTGCAGGTATGGTTAGGGGCTATAAGGGCGCGTCTTCCATAATCAACCTACAAAAGTAATGAAATATAGAAAATAAATGAGGAATACAAAGCACAAAAAGGTACTGAAAGCGAACCAAAAAACAATTTGAAGTAAAACAGGGAAGAGTGAAAGAGAAAAATTGAGGAGAATTTGGACTCATGAAGAAATCAATAAAAGTAAAAAAAATTACCTTGCATACTACTTTGTCACCAACAGAGACACCAGTCCCATTACCAATGTGAAGAACAAAGCCTCCATAAACTTGAACATTACGCACTTCAAATAAAGCATGTGGGCCCTCAAGTGATCCAGTATCAAAAATCTACATATGTAAAAAAATATTGCATCACATATATAACACTTAACAAATTCAATGGGTAGAATATTTTATTTAGAAAGTCCCTGTTTTCATGTAATAGTTGTTAAATTAAACTATCGACATAATCTTTCAGTTTGAAAGACATTTATAAAGAATTTTTACACAAAGTATTCTAAAGAATATCATACATGATACATTACTAATTTTCCTTCAGGATTGAAGTTTTGACTTTTGATTACGTTTTTTACCTCATACGAGTGAGCTAATGGAAATGAATAGCAAGCAAGTATCCTTTGGATGATGCACATTCATACAATTACTACTATCTCTTAATATAAGAAAGCACAATGCTATGCATTCTCTTGACCACTCTTAAAATAGATGAGGAAATTAAAATGCCTGACACCCACGCCTATACCATTCAAAGAATTTTACATGCATTCAATCTGTTTCTTGTTTTAGTGCATTTTATGTAAGATATAGACTATGCATCTGTTAGTAAAAACTGTTGGTGAACATTATGAGCTGGAGGGAGCATTGAAAGCAAGCTGAATTGCTACTACAAATATTTAAACAAAATACTGCAGAAGAAACTGATACTTAAAAAATTAAAAGAACAATATTCCAGCAAATTGATAGTATTTACTGTCCAAAAGTGAATTTCATCTTATATAAATGAATAGTAATTGTTACCTTTTTCTGAAGCAAATAAAACTATAATGAAAAACAACATATATAAGTTATGTATAAGGCTTGGTACCTGACCACCTTGCTCAGCATAGAAGCTTGTAGACTCCAGAACTACACCAATATCATCACCGGTGTTAACAGTATCAACAAACTCAGAACCAGTATATATTGCTTTTACTACACTCTCATGGTCCTATGATAAGAAATGGTGAAGAATAGAAATCAATGGAAGGCATAGAAGCTAATTCCAATATAATATTTTGTGCGTAAAAAGAGTGAAAAAGTCTAATACAACATCTCAACCAATAACTAAAAATTAGTCTCGTTCATTATGTCCACTTCCATTGTAAGTTGAAAAGATGCAAGGCATCAAAATATCAAGAAGGAGTAGGGGGGAAGAGAAACAATAGTAGAAACTCCTCTATTCAGTAATCAGTAGTAGGGGTGTAAATAAAGTTAATCATAAATTATCGAATCTCAACTTACTAAATGCTTATTTAGGTTCATTTGTTTCGCTAAACAAACTAGTTCAAGCCAAAAAGTTAGGCTTGATTTTTTTTTTTTTATCAGCAAAGATAATATATATATATATATATATATATGATAAAGATGAGAAGGAGATTGTCGACAAACTCGTTGTGGTGGTGAGATTTAAGCTTGTCTTATGTATCCTTAGAGACAGGTGGTTGGTTTTCCAGAGGTGTTAGTTGGAAGGTTGGTTGTGGAGCCATTGCTTTGGGAAGATAGATGGATGGAGGACAGCTTATCTTTGAAGGAAAAATATCCTAGGCTATACCAGATCGCATTACAACAACAGCATCCCATACAGGTCATGGGCACATCGAATCTGGAGGGGTGGCAGTGGCAATTTCAATGGAGAAGATCATTCATGGAAGGTGAGCTAGAAATGGTGATAAAATTTCTGGAGGAAGTACAGGAGCTGTCAGTCCTTGAGCAGCAACCAGACTCATGGGTTTGGGTGGGAGAGTCTAGCGGAACTTACTCAGTGAAGAGTGCTTACAGCTTGCTTAATCGGGTGGAGGACTGTCTAGAGTGGGATGAGGTCTTCAAGATCCCGTGGAAGTTAAAAAATCCTTGTAAAGTTTCATGTTTCGCTTGGAGGTTGATGAAGGACAGACTGCCTACAAAACAAAATCTCAGAAGAAGAAACATGGAGATTTCTGATATCTCATGTCCCTTCTGTTGCTGCCTTGTGGAAGACGCTTCACATCTCTTCTTTAGTTGCCCTAAAATCCTACCTTTGTGGTGGGAGTCATGGGCATGGGTAAACATTGTTGGGGTCTATTCGGTTACACCAAAAGAACATGTCAGACAGTCCTCTTTCTGTCACTTAAGTGGGAACAGTCTTCTTAGGTGGCTAACTTGGTGGACTGCTTTGACTTGGCGTATTTGGTATCATAAAAACCAGATTCTGTTTCACAATGAATCCTTTAAAGGTCAGAAATTGCTGGAAGATGCTATATTTTTTTGTTGGTCTTGGCTTAGGAACTTAGAGCCAGGTTTTGATATCCCTTTTCACCAGTGGTCCAGCAACTTGAGGGCTTGTAGCTTGTTTTGTTTCTAGGGGGAAGGTTTAGCCTGGTTTGTTTCTGTCCTGTTATCTGGCAGAACTATGATGGCTTTTAGTGTAAAACCATTCTAGTTCTGCTTTGATTTCTTTTGTTTGTTTCTATAGCAGCACATCTTGTACTGTTCTTTCCTCATTTATATTATTATTATTTTTGCTGATAAAAAAAAAAAAAATATATATATATATATATACATATGATAAAGATGAGTACAAGTAGTACTGAAAAAAGAAAAAACACCCCAGGGAGCCAACCGGAACTTTGGCAACCTAATACCTGATGACAACCCGCATTAAGATGCCAGAGGACAACCTAAGGTTAAGCTCACATGAAGGTTAGAAAAACTAGACAAAAAACTATCTAGCAAAACCCACCTCTCATGTTAGGCTTGATTATTTAATTGAGTCAATCCTTAACTTTATATGATTGTCATTAAATAGTTTGCAATTAGTTCACACACACACATATGTATAACTTAGAAACACGAAAATCTAATTCATGTCTTCTCACTTTTATCCATGTTTTTTTCCCCCATTTCTCGGACATAGATTCTTCAACTATTACTTGTGTGAAAATGTATCATATCAAGCCTGTCTTTCCTGAATCAAATTCATTTGTCATCAAATAACGAACTATTAACTAAGCTACTTGGAAGAGAAAAGTAAGTATGAGAGAGAGTTTTAGAGAGAGAAACAGAGGGCGGGGTCGGGAAAACACTAGAGTGACTTTTCTAGATAGATTTAGGGATAACCCACACCTCACACCTGACGGGGCCAGGTATGACCAACATCATAGCGATGTCGGTAGGGAGGAGTCAAGCGACGGTCAGCGGAGGAACTGGCGAGCGGCGTCCGACATATCGTCGTTCTACTTTACTCGATTCCCCGACGATATGACAGCTAAGGACTTGTGGTTCGTTTTCAAACGTTGGGGCGACGTGAGAGAGGTATTCATCCCCAAATACAGGAATAAGCTAGGCCGGAGATTCGGGTTTGTGCGTTTTAAGGGGGTAGAAAACGTCGAGAAGCTTGAAAGGCAGCTCGACAATATGGTGGTGGGAGGGATTAAGATGTATGTGAATCTCCCAAAACACGACAGGGAGAGGCGTGTGT
>PYAF01004289.1:712824-744127 GCA_007407185.1 Glycine tomentella | reverse complement strand
TTCGTTTTCAAACGTTGGGGCGACGTGAGAGAGGTATTCATCCCCAAATACAGGAATAAGCTAGGCCGGAGATTCGGGTTTGTGCGTTTTAAGGGGGTAGAAAACGTCGAGAAGCTTGAAAGGCAGCTCGACAATATGGTGGTGGGAGGGATTAAGATGTATGTGAATCTCCCAAAACACGACAGGGAGAGGCGTGTGTACCCACCAGTGCTTACTCAGATGACTAGGGAGGTGTCGCCGGAGGTTAGAGATGTTACCGGAAAAGGCAAAGCCAAGTTAGTAGAAGACCCGAAGTTGCAGACGAATGATCACCAGTACCAACACGCACACTATCAGAATAGGAACCTCTCGTATGCTCAGATTGTCAAAAATGGAAATCAGTACAGATATAGACGAAGACCCCCGCTCCGCGAACGGGCAACGTTCAGACCTTCCATTTCGAGTGTTCTACTATCTATCCCCAATGATGATAATAAGTGGTATGGGAGGGCCTGGGTCGGCAGGCTTACAGACCTGAAGCTTTTTGATAGGCTTGAAGATGAATTTATGTGGAATGGAGGAGAGGAAATCAGGCCTAAATATCTGGGAGATGATATGGTGTTACTTCCCGGGCTCACTGATGACAAGGCAGAAGAAATGCGCAGGGAAGCAGAGGTATCGGGAGGGTCCATGTTTTACTCCCTGGAAAAGTGGCATCCGGGTTTAAAGCTTGGTTTCAGACTGGTATGGATACTCTGCTGGGGGATACCCTTACATGCATGGGATCGGACATACATCAGCAGTATAGTTGCTGGCATAGGTGAGGTGGTCGACCTAGATGATGCCACCACAGATCTACACCGTTTGGACAGGGCAAGGATCCTCATTAAAACTCCCTGGCAGCCCACAATCAATCACACGGTGATGGCTACCATCAACAATGAAGAGTATCGTATACACATCGTGGAAGAGACGTGCTTCCAGTTGTGTAAGTGTCAAGCTGGGAGATATACTACATCTTCAGGGAGCATACCGTCTGATGTTGACTTAGAAGAGGCCGATGAGAGTCTCTTAGATACTATAGTTGCAGAAACGCCGTTGTCGGGGTCGGCGGTGGCCCACGGGAGGGAGGTAGATGACGCATACGAGGGGATAAGGATAATACCCAGCAGTCAAAACAATTGCCCGAAAACCGAAACCAATTTAAAAAACACGCCTGACACCAATAGCACAGATAAAGCTAATTTGTCAGACGGAAAAGGAACGGACAGTGGAGCAGCTTTGACAGACACGGAAAGACCAGATTTGATCAGGCTGGATTTTGCACTTGACCGCAGGGTGATGGAAAAGGTCCTGGACGAGTATCACACAAATGGAGTGGGAAAGGCTACTGAAGACAGTAGCTCACAAAACCTGACGGAAACCCGAGATGAAAGACCTAAAAAAGGGGATTGTGGTGGGATTACTTTGGGAGAGACTTGTACGGAAAAAATTGCTCAACAGCTAGAAAAAGTAATAATGGAGGATGACAAGACAACTGAGGCTGTTTTGGATGGGGACCCACAGTTGAACGGTGTAGAGGCTTATCACAAAATATCTACAGAGGCATGTGATGTGGGTGGGAATATTCTAGCAGAGGAATTACTAAGCCATGAAGCGGGTCATAAAAACCAAAAAATACCTGGACATAATCACATGGGCCCTAATCCAAATGGCCCACAACCATCTCTAAAGGTGTACTCTAGAGGAAAAGGGCACAAGAAGGAACATGGGCCTGGGAATAATATAATTGAACCTTTTATGACTACCTCCACCAAACTGCAGCCTCACAATAAAAAAACAGAGGCTATCGTGTCTCTATCCCCTGCTCGTGCTTCCCCAATGTCGGACCAGAGGAATGGGCTCAAGGAAGTGGCAGATTTGGGGTGTCAAACTTCTCACACCACAAATCACATGACTACAATGGAGGCAACTAATCATGTTAGCTCTGAATGGAAAAAAGATGCTCAAGAGGAATGGGAACTTGCAAAATTAATGGGGCTACGTTGTCAAAACCAAGAAGCTGTGATTAAAATAATTTCATCTCTGGAGGAAAGGGACATGGAAGAGTTCCAAAAGGTGGGTAGCGGGAATGGTGCTCCATGAAGATCCTGACCTACAACACTAGAGGTCTGGGTGGGGGGGTCAAATGGTCGGCCATTAGGGGATTAGTTTCAAAGGAGAAGGCTGACATGCTATGTTTGCAGGAGACCAAAAAAGAATCAATAGATCGGAAGATGTGTCAGACACTGTGGGGAGCTTATGATGTACAGTGGGAATATATCCCGGCTATTAACAGAGGGGGTGGCTTATTATGTATCTGGAGTGATCACACTTTCAAACTACAACATAAGGTGGGAGGGGTTGGATTCCTGCTTCTGGTTGGAAAGTGGGCTGTTGATGGTACAACAATTTCTATAGTGAATGTTTACTCATCCTGTGAGATATCTCAAAAGAGGATACTATGGGATAGCATCAGACAGCTGAGAAGTTCGAACATGGACGGCATATGGTGCATAATAGGAGACTTTAACAATATCAGAAATCCTAGCGAACGTGTGGGGGTCAATATGAATTCTGCAGAAGGTGGTATTATAAAGGAATTTAATGAATGGATAGAGGACATAGAGATGGATGATGCCCCATGCATTGGGAGAAAATTCTCATGGTACAGACCCAACGGAACAGCCAAGAGCAGATTAGATCGTTGTCTTATTTCTGCTGAATGGATGAATAAATGGCCTGGAACAACCCAGACTATCCTGGAACGAAACTTTTCTGATCACTGTCCGGTATTACTTAGATCTTCGTCCGTTGATTGGGGCCCGAAACCCTTTAGGGTCCTGGACTGTTGGTTGCAGAACAAGTCGCTTAATCAGGTTGTCAAAGATTGCTGGAATACGAATGATATACATGGATGGGGGGGATTTGTTTTAAAAGAAAAAATAAAAAAACTGAAACAGCAGCTGAAAGCTTGGAACAAAGACCATTTTGGAGACTCCCAGCACAAGTGGAAGTTGATTCAATCAGAACTCAACAAAATTGAATCCGATGCTGATGGTAGACAGTTAACTGCAGATGAGATTAAGAAAAGAAGCCAGCTTCAAGAGGACCTCTGGAATGCAGCTATAACAAACGCTTCAATACTCAGACAAAAGGCTAGAACTAAGTGGATCAGAGAGGGGGATTGTAACACCAGATTTTTCCATCTTACGGTGAACCGGAGACGGAGAACAAACCTGCTAAAAGGAGTCATGATCAATGGCTGCTGGACTGAGGAGCCAAACAGAGTGAAAGAGGAAATTTTTTCTTTTTTCAGAAAAAGATTTGAGGCTACTGATCGAGTAATTCCAAATCTGGACGGAGTATCATTCCAGACCATTGATTCACAGCAAATGCAGGCCTTGACTGATCATTTTGACACCTCGGAAATAAAGGCAGCTGTTTGGGCTTGCGGAAGCGAAAAAAGTCCCGAACCAGATGGGTTCAATTTCAAATTTATTAAGGAGTTTTGGGATGTACTGCAGCCTGATTTTAACAGGTTCATGGATGAATTTTATGTGAATGGTACCTTCCCTAAAGGTGGGAACGCTTCTTTTATTGCTTTGATCCCCAAGCGTAGCGACCCAATGGACTTGAATGATTATCGACCCATTTCCCTTGTTGGCTGTGTTTACAAAATTGTGGCTAAGATACTAGCTAACAGGTTAAAGAAAGTGCTGCCTTCTATCATTGATCACCGACAGTCAGCCTTCATTGATGGACGACAAATGTTGCATAGTGTTTTAATCGCTAATGAAGTAGTGGATGAGGCAAAAAGATCAAATGGCAGCTGCTTAATGTTTAAAGTGGATTACGAAAAGGCATACGATTCAGTCAGCTGGAACTTCCTATTTTACATGATGAAAAGGATGGGTTTTGGAGCACAATGGATTTCTTGGATTGATGGGTGTCTAAAATCTGCCTCTATTTCCGTGTTAGTCAATGGTAGTCCTACACCTGAATTTACACCACAACGCGGCCTTCGGCAAGGTGATCCCCTAGCCCCACTATTATTTAATATAGTGGCTGAAGGTCTCACGGGAATGATGAGAGAAGCAATCAATAAGGATTTATATGAGGGGTATAAGGTGGGTAAAAACTTGATTGATATCAGCATCCTACAGCATGCGGATGATACCATATTTTTTGGGAAAGCATCCACCAAAAACATTAGAACTTTAAAGATAATGCTGTGGGGTTTTGAAATGGTATCTGGGCTGAAAATCAATTTCTCTAAAAGCAGTTTTGGCGCATTTGGGGTAGATGAACAGTGGATTACTCAGGCTGCCAGATTTTTAAACTGTAGAAAGTTGGTCATACCTTTTACATATCTTGGCATCCCCATAGGGGCAAACCCAAGAAGGCATGAGGTGTGGGAACCCTTAATCAAGAGATGTGAGAGAAAGTTGGCTATATGGAAGCAAAAATATTTATCATTCGGGGGGAGGGTCACCTTGATTAAATCCGTCCTTAACTCTATTCCTATATTCTTATTTTCTTTTTTCAGGGTTCCTAAGAAGGTGCTATGCCGGCTGGTAAAAATCCAAAGATCTTTTTTGTGGGGTGGAGGTGCAGGACATGATAAAATAGCATGGATTAAATGGGACAAGGTCTGCCAACCCAAAGAGTGTGGGGGGTTGGGTATCAAAGACCTGTATATTTTCAATCAGGCATTGCTTGGAAGGTGGATGTGGAATCTTCAACACCAACAAGGTGAATTATGGGTGAAATTGCTGGAATCAAAATATGGACGCTGGAGGAACTTGATGGGCAGATTCGGAAACAGCAAGACATCAATATGGTGGAGGGACCTTGGCTCAACATGCTGTCCTGCTGATGGCAGTGGAGGTATTTTGGGAGGGCTTAGTTGGAAGGTGGGAAATGGATCAACAATTCAGTTTTGGGTTGATAATTGGAGGAATGAAGGAATATCTTTGAAGGATAAATATCCCCGTCTATTCCCCATATCCCTCCAACAGCATCAGACCATCCAGCAGATGGGGGTTCTATCGGAGGAGGGGTGGGTTTGGCAACTACAATGGAGAAGGTTATTTAGGGAAGGGGAGATCGAGCCTGGTATCAGACTTATTGAAGATATAAGCGCTCCAACTGTCATTCCACAACAACCTGACACCTGGAAGTGGGCGGGTGACCAGAGTGGTTCATACACTGTAAGAAGTGCCTATTTTTACCTACGGCCCGACGAAGTACCAAATCATCAAAAAGACACATATAAGGTCCTTTGGAAGATAACAGCTCCTCACAAAGCTCTATGCTTCACTTGGAGACTCATTGAAGACAGATTACCTACCAAAATGCAGTTAAACAGGAGAAATGAAGCACTGGATGATTATATGTGCCCATTCTGCAGGATCACTAATGAAGAGGCTTCACATTTATTCTTCAGCTGTCACAATATCAGGCTAATATGGTTGGAATCCACACAATGGACAAATTTCCTAGGGCCTTTTTCTGAATCCCCAATGCAGCATTTCAGTCAAAATATCTTCCTACTTAGGGATGGGATAACCTCACATAGATGGCTTGTTTGGTGGATAGCTCTAACTTGGACGACATGGCGGCATAGAAACAACATTACATTTCATAATGACAGATTTGATCACAACAAACTGATGGATGACGCACTCTTTACCTGCTGGTCTTGGCTAAAAAACTTGGATAAAAGCTTTACTAAATCCTATCACTTCTGGTCTAGTAACTTAAGGGAGGCTTTTGTGTAGTAGGGGTGGGGTTACTAGCTAAATCCTTTTTGTATTTTGATTTTTGGTATAGGTATCATTAGAGTCCTTTGGCCCTGTAATTCATGAGTTTCTATGTATTATGGTGCCACGGGTTTGTTTTGTACACAACACACCCTTGTAATAGTACCACTTGTACTATACTCTTTCCTATCAATATATATATATATATATATATATATATATATATCTATTTTTGCCGATCAAAAAAAAAAATGTATAACTTAGAAAATTGCAATTTTATTTATATTAATTACTTGAAAAATCATAATTTTTTATATTATTATGTTCTCTCTCTCTCTCTCTCTCTCTCTCTCTCTCTCTATATATATATATATATATATATATCATTTACCTAATTTTAATTTTCAAGCATCGTCTCTTAAATAGGCAATCATAAATTTTCTTCAAAAAATTTCATTGTTTTCATTATCAAAGATTTCATCTCCAGTCTCAAGTAACCTTTATGAATAAAAATGTATATTTTATTACCATTTTACTTACTTTTCAGCATGTAGATATTTGTTAAATACTTAAAATTAATAAACAGGATTTTATTCAAAGAGAATTTCGATTAAGGGAAAAAAAAGGTAAGGAGTTAGGCACTTCTTAATAGTTAACCAAGTCAAACTCAAGATTTAAATTTGACTCGTTTAAATGAGACAAACTTGAGCAACCTTTTGATAATATAGAATATCCCTTACCTTCTAAAGAAATTTCATCTTTATATTAGAAAAACTGATCTTATACCCTTGGTGTCCTTCACAATTAAACTTTCTTCATGAAAAAATACAAAAAACAAAAAAATACCTGGAACCAAGCATATTTGAAGCTATCATTTGTTGGGACAATGCCCCTTTTGTGCAATGCTGAGGTAGCATCGGCATCCATGACAATGGCACCACCAGCTTGCTGACAACAACAAAAGAATGATTTCAATAAATCCCCTACAACAGTTCGTCTTGGACCAGATATAGAATTATCCTCAACGGTTTGCAAAATGAGAAAGAAGCAGAGAAAAAGACTGGATGTCTTCAAAATACATAAGAAACTTAGGCACAGAAAAGAGACATTCAAGCACATAAGATACCTTTGTTTGAGCACTTCTGGATCTCTCTCTTGCAGCTTCCATAGCACTATCAAAACCTTTGACATCAACAACTAATCCCTTTTCTTCAGCCATAAGCTGATACGTAGAAAATAAGAAATTAAAAACACAAGGCATAACATAGACTAACAGATCCATACAGCAATTTAGTGAAGCAATCCACATACCTGAGTCAGATCTAATGGAAACCCATACGTATCCCACAAGACAAATGCTTCCTATAATCAAGAGACAACTGCATGAGAAATAGCCCATAGGCCTATTGAAAAACAACTTGGGAATAGTATATTGAATTATATTATAATTATTATTACACAAGGGAATCGACAGGTCAACACTTGTGAACATGCAGTACTATGAATCTGATTTAACCACAACTTTGTAAACAACTGACCATTATGAGAAAATATTTGTAATGGATGGTTCTGGATAAAACATCGAAAATGCAGAATTTTAATTCCTTGAAATGAAGAGAATCTCATTTAAATGACTTCCAAAGACAGTTAAAAAGTAGCAGAGCCAAGCGAAATTTCAGAAACTTATTTGTTTGCTGCATATACTTGCAAGAACCTTGGGGGGGGGGGGGTAGCTGGGAATAGTAAAGACATTAATAAAAACAAGTAAATGTGACTATTAAGTATTAAGTAACTGTGAAAATAACAGATTCTACTTGCCTCCCCACTCAGTATCTTTCCCTGAACTTGTCGAACAGCTGCCTCAAATTTCTCAATCCCCTGGAGAAGTAAAAACAACCAGGTTATCTGTTACTCTTTATACACATAATAAGAAAAAGAAAAATGACAAAAACCATCCACAGAGCAATGAATCAAGTTCACAAGAAACAACACTAATTTGAGGGATGGCTGGCATTATGTCATGAAGATTGATAGGTGTAACTCATAAAGCTGCATATCAATATATGACTATCATCACCTTAATTAAGGTTCTTCCAAAACTTTCCTCCTCCTCTTCAATTATATTCCGAATGTGTGTTTCCAGTTGTTTTAGCTCCGGGAAAACATCACCCATCACATTCACCACAACACTTACAAGCCTGGATTCAGTAAAAATGAGGACAGAAAAACACATTACAAACAGAATTTATGTTCACACACATTCATATATACCTAGAATCACCTGTGAATTGACTCATCAATTTTTAAAAAAAGTACAGCAAATTTGAAGAAACCAGTTAAAAGAATTCATTGAAGTAAGGAAATAGTAGAAAATGAAACAAAAATACAGTAGAGAACAGACAACAAATAGAGAATATACAAGTTAAGTCTGAACTAAATTGATTACAAAAATGAATCATTTACACCTAAAGAGTTTACACATATAAAGTTAATTGTACCTTCCCTAACAATCTAACAGAATCTGTAACTGAATAACAGAAAAAACCAACAGGTGGTTGTTATGACAACCTGTCAGGATGTCATTGAACATTAAACATGCAGTATAGCTGAACTAAAAGCCAACCTAACTTGATAAGAACCTTGGGAGAAACACACCACAAAAGCTAGTGGTGGTAGTTGGAGATCCCAAGGCCTTATAAACCCCACACTAGAATCCCATACTTCCTATGTGGGACACAAGGCTCATACCTTGCAGATGGATCTTGTTAGATTTATATATGTAGTTTTTTATATTTTGTTGTATTTTCTCTCTGCTGTAGTCATCTGTCAGAGAGAGAGCTTGTATTTTTAACTCTCAATATATAAATACATTTCAGCTGTGTGTAAGAGTGTGAGACACTCAAGTATTCTTAGTCTCAACTGATCTTAACATAACTACTCAAACACACATAAATATAAGTTTTATTACCCCTATGGTACCAGGATGCGGAATCTGGCAACAATCTGGCAACACCACTTTAGATCGGGATTCAAGCAACATATTAAAGTTGCTAACCATTCTAACCATTATACATACCCATTAAAAAAACCCTCTTTAGCTTTTAGCACTTCACGTCCATACCGAACAGCTCGACGGAGTATACGTCTCAGAACATACTCACGACCATCGTTACCTTCAAAAAGTGAAAATAAAACCCCATCAAAAATGGGAATTCCCTATTTTTAAAGGAGAGGGAGTTACATGATGTCCACACAGACAAAATGTTTTATAGCTTGTACTTCAGAATTCAGATAAATAAAAATCTAAAAGTCAAAAAACCTAAATAAATGTGTCAAGGGAATTTATTTTCTTAGTGCAGCCCCCAACAGAGACACATTCTATATGAAGAACAGGCCACCCTCAAGATATGAGAGGGACAAGACAACAAACTTATGACACTTTTTTTTTTTTTTTTGCTCCGCACAAACTTATGACACTTGGAGTTGTAATTTGTGGCTTATTAAAGGGAAAAAGATGTCAATAAAGATACCAGGTCTACAATGTCTTACCGGGACGAGACCCATCAGCAATGGCAAATGAAAGAGTTCTGATGTGATCTGCAACAACCCTGTATGCCATGTCAACTTTATCTACATCATCTGGTCCAACTTTCCCAGAATATGGTCTGGCACCAGTTGCCTGCAAATGCGTTATAGGAAAGCAAAATTATATATCAAGCAGTTTGTAGTCACAAACTTAAATCAAAGTGCCAAGAGAAAACAATAAGACTTTAACATGTGGAATCATTCAAATGGAAATTAAAAAATCACATGCAAAATCTTATATGCAAGCTTACAATCATTCACAGGATTTAAAAAATGCACATGGAAATGCATGCCATGACATTGGGAAATCTTATATGTAAACTACAAATAGATTATAGACAGCTAATAATTCTGAAGGAACAATAAGTATTTAACAATAGCAAGTAGAATTCACAATTTGCAAATGTAGATTATCTTATTCTTAAAGATCAAAAATGATATTTATTGAAATAGATACTTGAAATTTAAGGAGTTGTCCAACAGTATTAAGATAAAGAGGCAGCTTGAAGGAAGAAAAAAGTTGGTTTATCTAAATTTCCTAGATAGTGCCGACATAAGGTGCGCAAACAGAAAACAAGAAATAAACACAGAATTTAATGTGGTTTGACTTGCAGTAAATTATATGTTTACATTCATCGACAAGGCATCAAAACAGTAACAAAAGTCGCTATGACCAATGAATATCAACCCCACACTCAACCTTAATCCAAGTCAACATTTAATTCCCTGTTAATTGTTATAGACTTGCAAAAATTGTATATTCAAACACTTCACTAGAACTTCTTTATGCAATTGTATAACTGCAGGTACAGACAGTTTAGGTAATCCTCTCTCTTCTCTAAACCATGCGTATACATTAAGCTATAAAAGAGTCAAAGTGTGATAAGTGACACTATGTTACCAGAATTACAAATTCAAATTCAAATACAACAAAATTCACGAGTAAATATTATTATTGTTCCATGACACAAGGGAAATATAATAAAATCTAATGCCTTCACCAACATACCCGCTGAATAACGTCAAAGATTGGCAAGAAGACATCCGTATCATAATTGCTCATTTTGTCCTGAAGTATAGAGGTCAAACGTTCAAAACCCATTCCCGTATCAACATGCTTTGCTGGAAGAGGTTTAAGAGAGCCATCAGCCTCCCTATTAAACTGTTACCGGGTACACAATTAGTTACATACAGATTTCATGGTGATAGAACAGAATTGCATGCTAAGATGGATTCTAGTGCCAACTAATCAAGTACATAAACAAGGGGAGAAAAAGAAGGCAGTAAGGCACTCTGTAAATCATTATAATACCTGAATAAAGACAATGTTCCATATCTCAATGCAGGTAGGATCATCGTTATTAACCAATGATGCAGCATCACGGTTACCAATTCTGTCAAAATGTATTTCAGTGCAAGGTCCACAAGGACCAGTATCACCCATCTCCCAGAAATTGTCCTATCCAAAGATACAAATCTAGTAAGATATGAAGACTAAGTACAGAACAATTTACAATATAATAACAAAGAGATTTTGCATGCCTTATGATACTTGTAGATAAAAAAAATAAAAACACTTGCATTTTTAGGTTTTTTCTTAAAGGAGAGGTGAAATGACCACAGCACTCATATGAGCAGCTAAAATAACCTTTAAATTGAGACCATAATTTCAATTATTACTCGCTGAAAACTACCAGCAATCACATTGTTACCCATCAAGTATGAAAAGTAACTTATCATCACAGAATCAAAATTCAGAATATAGCAACAAGCTGTCTGTGAAATAACATTATTATATCTGTTTCGATTTTCTAGTACAAATTTGATAGGACGTCAGCGATAAGTTGGTACAAATTTTATTGATTCACACAGAAATACCGCAAGGGTCTTGCTGTCCTAGTTCTTATAACTCCTACAGAGAAACTCTGTCCAAATCACACAAATACTACACAATAACTGCCCGTCACACGCTACTCCTATAACTGTCAAAAGGCATAACTGCTCTCAGTTACACACACCTCAATGGGAGGTTTCTGATTATATGATCCAATGGAAGAGGCCTAACCCAGATACCATCAAAATTTAGATTATCCATAGCTCAAAGTTCTAAGTCACAACAATCTTGCTGAAACACAGAAATTATGAAGTATCTTATCAAAATAATGCATAATGTTTGTGTGAATGTGTGATTTTCATATATTTCCACTAAAGGAATGATTTCAATTTATACAAGTAATCAAAGAGTAAAAAAGTAAACTAACTAATTACAAAATCAATCATAATAAAAAGGAAATAATGGAAACAAATAAAATGAAAATAATGAAAACAAATAAACTGATAATATTCCTAATAATTAGTCACTGATATTCCTTGATTTTCTACACTCCCCCTCAAGTTGGGAGGTAAATATTGATCATTCCCAACTTGCCAATTAGATCTTCAAATGCTGACTTAGGTAGACTTTTGGTGAGGATGTTGGCAGTTTGTTCCTTGGTTGGAATGTAAGTCATGCACACACTTCTATCATCCAATTTTTCCTTGATGAAGTGGCGATCAACCTCAGAAACTGAACACATCTCCAAGGTAGAGGACTCCAATGCGCAGAGAATGACACCAAAAAACTAAATATTCTTCTTTTAACTCAGATGTTGCGGAAGAGCAAACAGAAACCCATGACAGCAATGCGGTAACACCATAGACTTAAATATCACCAAATAGGACTTTAAACAAGCAAAGGAAGAGTTAACGAGTCACATCTTCCAACACTCCCCCTCAATCTAAGGCTTACTACGCTTTTAGCTTGTTACAATATATTACCGTTCAAACTGATTAGACAACATCAACATCACCTTTAACCTAAGTTAATTGAGGTCGGTGGTAGATGAACCCAATGATAGATCGGAAATAAGACAGAAAAAAAAAGGGAGATGGGAATAAAAAATGAAATAAAACAAAAGAGATGAAAAATAAGCTAAAATAAAATAGGATTGAAAGGAGGAGGGGAAAAATGAAAAGGAAAAGAACTAAAAAAAAGGGAATTATTGGAACATAGAAATACTAATGGTTTAACTCTCTACCAAACTTATAACTTTTCTCCACTCCGTCCTAAGACATACCATCCGCCAATCTATATCTCACTCCATTAGATCTTGTTTAACTACTTTTCCCAGGTAAGTTTCGGTCGACCTCTACCTCTTTATGACGAGCTCTTGGTAACAAACTCTTTTTTACGGGGGCATCCAGTGGTCGTCTCATAACGTGTCCAAACCACCACAGTCTATGTCCTCTCATCTTTTCACACACCGGTACCACTGCTACCTTTCGTCGAATATCCTCATTTCTTATCTTATCCATCTTCGTATACCCAGACATCCACCTTAACATCTTCATTTCTGCTACCCCTATTTTATGCTCATGTTGCCTATGTGCTGGTCAGCATCCCCCTCCATATAACATTGTCGATCTTACAGTTGTTTTATGAAATTTTCTTTTTAGCTTAAGGGAAATTTTGCTATCACACAAAACCCCAATGTACTCCGCCATTTCATCCACCCTGTTTTAATTCTATGATTTACATCCGCATCAATCTCACTATTTTTTTGCAAAATTGATCCCAGGTATCTAAAAACATCTTTTTTGGGTATCTATTGACTAGGTAAATGGCACTGTATCTTGATCACCATCTCTTACCCGTGAAAACTCACACTTCATATACTCCATCTTTCTCTTGCTTATCGTGAATCATTTAGATTTCAAAGTATTTCTCCACAATTCCAGTTTCCTATTAACATCATCTTTGGTTTCATCAATAAACATGATATTATCTGTAAAAAGCATACACCAAGACACTTCTTCTTGTATATCTTTCGTTAGTTCATCCATCACTAAAGTAAAGAGATAAGGACTAAGAGCTGAACCTTGGTGAACACCTACCGTGATAGGGAAATATCTTGATGTTCCATTACAAACTTTCACACATGTGGTAGTCCCATCATACATATCCTTGATTGCATTAACATACTTTAATGCCACCTCTTTCTTTTCAAGAGTTCACCATAAGACTTTTCTTTGGACCCTATCATATGCTTTCTCAAGATCTATGAACATCATATGTAAGTTTTTCTTATTTTCCCAATACCTTTTCATTAATTGTCGCATCAAGAAAGTATCTTCCATGGTACATCTTCCTGACATAAATCCAAATTGATTTACAGAAACCTTGGTCTCTCTTCTTAGGCGATGTTCAATAACTCTCTCCCACAATTTTATAGTATGGCTCATGAGCTTGATGTCTCTATAGTAAGAACAATTCTAGATATCTCCCTTGTAAATAGGCACAAACATACTTTTCCTCCAAGCATCATGCATCTTATTTGTTTGAAGAATCTTATTGAAAAAATTGGTCAACCATTTTATTGTCACATCGCCCAATCCCCTCACTTCAATAGGGATGTCATCGGGTCCCAAAGTTTTATTATTCTTAATCCTCTTTAAAGTCTCCTTAACTTCATGTGTATTAATTATGCGCACAAGTATTCTATTCAAATCATAAAAAACGTCCTCCAAATCCAACGGTTGCTAAAAAACAATTGGGATAAACATTAACGTTCATGACAACAATGGATTGAACTAGTAAGCAGTTGCTGAAAAATATGGTTCTTCACCAAATCGAATCCCAAGGACAGTAACTAAGCCAATGATTGGGTCAATGCCAGTGCATCTGGGACAAAGATAGATGAGGCCAATGCAACTGAGACAAAGACAGATGAGACTAGTGCATATGGGACAAAGATAGATGAGACCAGTGAAACTGGGACGAGGACAGACCAATCATTTGACCAAAGTAAATTCAATAGGCAAAAGCTTAACCATTAATACCAGAAGCTAACAATAATGCTTAACCACCATGGACATAAGTTCTCTTCAAAGAGGACTAAATCCAAACACCGCCCATGTGACTGAAACCAAGAACCCAGAAAGCAGCAATAGAGGAACTTCGATGGAACGATCCGTATTCAATGGTCGAGAAGGGAACAATATTTTGGTGACAAATTGAAGAAACAGAGAATGGAGAGGCGAAGGATTACCAGAGCGTAATCGATATTCTTGCCACTACCTCATTCATCACTCACTTTCTCTATAACAAACAGAATCTAAGAAGCAATCGACCACAAATGGATCAAATCAAAAGTGAAGAAAAAGACTCTCGTGGTAGCTCAGGGATGTTGGTGAAGACGAGGAATATTGCTAGAAAAAGAGAGCTAGAATATTCATCAGCCTCAGAAAAGCAAGTTCTGAGTTTCTTAAAACCATCATTTGGAAGCTTCAAACCAAAATTTTGAAGACAACCCAGGGATCTTGGTGAAATTGGGGAATATTGCTAGGAAGAGAGAGCTGGAATATCCATCAGTATAAGAAAATCCAAAGCAATTTTCGAACTTCTTAAAAACAAGATTTAAAAGCTTCAAACGAACAGTGGAGACCCAAAATTATTCAAACTTGAAAAAAAGGAAATAGTAGCAGAAACGCACAGCCAGTGAAGCACAAAAGTCACCGAGAAACACACTGGAAAAGTACAGTGCCAAAGAGGCAACCAAAGAGTTTCTCGCCGGAAAATGAGTGGCGAGCTAAAGGTGGTGGTCAGAAAACATGCTGAAAAGAGACGGCAGTACAGTAGGGGACTGAAAAGTTCTTCGCAACAATGCAAGACACGTAAAAAAATGGATTGCACAGTGCCCAAAATCAAAAACCAAACAATACCTAAAAAGGCACACAAAACAATGATGCAAAAAATGAGTTTTTGCCCAAAACAAGTCCGATGGAGATGAAACTTTAGGGACAAAGTCACATTCTGTAGGCGATCTTGCCATTGAAACTATGGCCAAAAAAGGTGCTAGACGGACCATCACGCGCCGGTGGGCAAAGCTGTTTGGCTGGCATAAAAAAACACGCATGAGAGCGTGTCTAATGTCAGGTAGGGACGCCGTTGGGTATATCGGCACCGGGCGCTCTTGATGGTGCATTTGTCGTCCAAAAAGTTTGCCAAAGAGACAATAGCCGCCAGAATAGTGGCGATGGCTGGCCAGAAAATAAACCAGAGTTCGCCGCAAAAAGTGAGGCAAGTAGAAGGGCAATGAGAAAAACGGCTTAACTGGGGACAGTGAGTCGCCGAAAAAGTGACAAAGAAAGGGAAAAATAACTGAAAACTGAGAGTAAAGCAGATACAAGTTGAGGGAAAAGGTGAGATGAGTATAATGGTCAACCACGGACAATGGGTCCCTGGTGGTGGACAGGTGGACGACTTTTGTTATTCCCTCAACCTTGCTCTGATACCATATGCGAATGTGTGATTTTCATATATTTCCACTAAAGGAATGATTTCAATTTATACAAGTGATCAAAGAGTAAAAAAAGGACACTAATCGAAGAGTAAAAAAGGAAACTAACTAATTACAAAATCAATCTTAATAAAAAGGAAGTAATGGAAACAAATAAACTGGAAATAATAGAAACAAATAAACTGATGATATTCCTAATAATTAGCCACTGATATTCCTTGATTTTCTACGATGTTTACTACAATATTAAATATATTTTGCATATATTGTCAAAATATTCCATTTAACTTTTTAATAGAAGACATAGTGAAAGCATACTTTACAGTCAAAAGGAAGCACACGCCCAGGAGGTAAAAACTTAAGCCATATATCCCTAGCCTCAAGGTCAGGGGCAAGACCAGACTTATCATCACCACCAAAATATGTGGCATAAATGCGAACTGATGGTAATTTATAAACCTGCAGCAGGATAAAGAAGTGGATGATGTAAACTTAAAAGAGAAATAATCATGCATTACATAAACTGAGGAATCAAATAATCATCTACTTCTCAATTTAGAAATGTTGCACAATATCATACAGACAAGTTAAACATTCTAATTTAATTTTTTTCATTGGATGTGATGAGATCATTAATTTATCCATGATTAACAAGTAGTATAGGCCATTCAGTGTGATAGCCAATGTGCAGATTGCAATTGACAATTGAACAAACTCCCACATAATATTTAAGGCAACAAAACTCAATGCATCAGTGGCATGCATGGTGCAATTGATGGAGTGGAAGTACTGGTGACAGTGATGGTGAAATTGCCAATTGAAAAGGTATAATTGAACACCAGAAGACCAACTTGCCACCATATGCAACGCACAATTTAAAACCACAGAACAACCAACCTATATGGCACAGGAGGGGTAGCTCCAATTAATTACTAGCTACCTGCTAATGCTTACATATCATTCTCAAGCATAAAGCACTTCACATAGTCATTTAATAAAAAGATATCATTGTTTATAACAAAGGGGGCTCATAATTCAAGAATCAAAATAAGAAACGCCAACCAAAAAAGCATACTTTGGTTAGAAGCTCCCACGCCCAGCTGATGGCTTCTACTTTAAAGTAATCCCCAAAGGACCAATTGCCCAACATCTCAAAGAAGGTGTGATGGTAAGTATCCTTCCCTACATCATCAAGATCATTGTGTTTACCACCAGCTCGAATGCACTTCTGCGTGTTGCAAGCACGAGAGAGCTTGCTCAAGGCAGTGTTAGGATCCGCAGTTCCCAAAAAGATTGGCTTGTACTGGTTCATACCTGTCACATCACAAATTAACCTTAACAGTGAGTGCCATATACTTTCTCCCTAAAAAACAAATAACGAGACGTTATTATCATTATTACCAACAGAACATCCATACCATTAAAAAATTAGAGTACTAATATATGAATCACTCTCATTAACACTTATCATTTCTCTCTTCTTATCACATCACATCAAATGGATAGGAGGTGTACAGGAATGATTTTTTTTAACAAATCAACACAAAACGTGAAGTTCGAGGCATTCAGAATCAATTATAATTTCAACTTAAAACCCTTGCCACTACGATGGCAGATTTCAAGTTCAAAAAACAGCATGGTATGCAGAGACTTGTGAAGAAGAATTTGGAACAAAAAACCGCACATTGAATCACTGATCGTGGAACGTACCAGCGTTGGCGAAGAGGAGAGTGGGGTCATTGAAGGGGACGACAGGGCTAGACTTCCAGTTGACGTGATTTTTGTCCTGGAAGAAGCTGATGAAAGTGTCCCTAACGCGCTTCGCCGGCCACTCCACATCGTGAGTCTCAGTTCCGGGCATGGCTGCGGCGGCGGAGAACGACGGCGGAGAATGAAGGGATCTGACGGCGCAAAAGGGAGCGAAGAGTGAGAGCAGTGGCGGCGGCGAGAGAGGGTTACTGTTTCGAGAGGAACTGAGCAGAGCTCTTACACCGAATCCAATTTTCATTCACTCATGTCTTTATTTTTTAACGCTAACGATAATAATAAATATATGCATTTTTTTATGAATTTATTGGGCCCTTCTATTTTTTTTTTAAACTGCTTTGTATTACAAACAGATATTTGCTGGCCTGCCCGAGTTTTTGGAGATGCTATTGTGTCCGACTAGAAAAGTTTTGGAGTTTAATTGTGACCTAAAGAAATTTACATTGTAAATCAATCCTACTAATCATGGTTTTTTAATTTTAGGTTTAATTATATTTATGTATTTTTTTTATCATAATTGAGCAACTTTTTTTTGTATGGATTGAATCTTTTACGTATGTAATTTATAAATGTGTTATTTTAGTCTTGTATATTTTAATTGTATAAATTAAGTCTCCTTATATATAAAAATCGTGCAATTTTAAAAGGTATTCAAATAAAACTTTTTCAAACATAAAGCAACAAAATTGAACATTTTAAATTTAATGTAATAAGTGTGAAACTTAATAGACTTCAAGATTAATAAAAAAAAAAAAAAAAACCCAGCATGTTGTGTTTGTCTGATGAAACATGAGTCCGATCCGAATTAACCCGACCCGCTTCACAAAGCAGAGTACTGGGATAGTGGTAGCTGCAGTGATACTAGAACTGAATGAACAGGGAGAGAGAGTGAACGATAACGATGAAGCTCTCCCTATTGACGGTGTACGTTGTAGCAATAGCATCATTATCTCATATTATTCCCCGTTCATCATCATCCCAATCCCAATTCCAGTGGCAGATCCTCACCAAACACAATTTCTCTTCTCAGATCCGTCTCCATCCTCACCTCCTCCTTCTTGTCACCCTCCCCTGGTCCGGCGAGTCTCGATCCCTCATCAACCAACTTTCACTCGCACTTGCCGCCAAGCCTCCGCCGCAGCAGCAACACTTTGCCTCTCTCAAACTCATGCTCATGCACAGAAACACCGAGAAGCTTCTCGCGGATTCCATAGGTGCTACTGCTACCACCGATGAAACCACACTCTTTTATTTCCATTATTCTGTTCCTTACAAGTACCGTGGAAGACTCAGAGCTCGCAATATTCTCTCCTCCTTGTATCCTTATATATCCCTTGCGCCCGAGGAGGTTCCTCTCGCGACTCTCAACACTCCTCTGGATTTCAGATTATTTGTTGACTCCACGGAAAGAGCTCTTGTTCTCTTTGACTTTTGTGGATGGACACCTAAGTTGCTCGCCAGTGATAATAACGGAACGCAAAATGCTTTCTCCGTGCTTGGTGAGTGTCAAATGTCAATCATCAACGGATTTTGATGCTTACCTTATTTAACAATATTTGGTGGTTATTTCAGAAATAATAATAATAATGCCTATGGCATTAGTAATTAGAATTAGAGTTTCACTTCGGTTATTCACGAAATAAATAAAGGATTATGTAGATTGATTGCCCAGGTTAAACTCCAATTCTGATAGTACCTGAAGAACTACATATAATAAGTGTTGTGGAGATATAAGGTTGGTTGGGTAGTCAATAAAGACTTGAAGAAGGGAAAGGTCTTGGGTTTGATCCCTCGAGCTAACAAAAAACTAATAATTAACATTTGCCGCAAAAAAAGATATAATAAGTTTTGTCCATTTTAGTATGGAAATGGATTTCCTGCATTTACGCATTCTTCAGCTAGCACTGTTAGATGAAGTTCGTACGTATATATTTTCAATGCCGAACGACTCCAATCAGATGACTCGTGTTTTATTGATATTTTATGAGTAGTATGATTTTCATCCAACGGTTTTAATTGTCTGTATGTGTGGGTTCCCTGACTGCAGGGAATCTGGATTTCTATTAGTATGTAGTAATATGTAATATTTATTTCTCTTTTAGTAAACTTATGTGTGTATATGTTGTTACTTTGAATGTAATAATGGTTGAGGCACTCGTCAGAAGGTGAGTCACTGTCAGTGTGTGGGCGTTTTCGTTGCAGGGAATCACCATGGAATGGGTTTTAGCAGAGGGAATAATAGAATGCCTGTGTCAAGGGGAAAGACTAACATGAAGGTGGCTGGTATTATCTAAGTGCATGACAATGTAAATTTTTTTGTTAAATAGTAAATCATTTCATTATTTTCTGTTTTTTCTTTCTTTCTCAAATCATCAGAGGAGGACACGTGCAAGGCTGAACTCGGTGTTGATAAAGGGTTTTGTGAAGCTCCTTGGCTGGGGGAGTTTACCTCGTTAAATTATGGTCCCTTGGAGGGCTCCAAGGATAGGAATCATCATGTTCTACATTCTTGTTCGTCTGAAGAATTTGAGCGGTTTCATTCTTTTTACTTGAAATTCATGACTGTTGTGAGAGAATACTTTTTGCCTCCGGAGCGAAATAGATTTGGCTTGGTTTCAAGTAGGTCGATGCTTTCATCCCTAGGTGTTGGTGATTATGGCCCATGGTTTGCAGTTCACTACCTTGCTGGATGTTCAAGTTGTTCAAATATTCTTAAAGATGAGGATGACTTGAAATATGTTTTGCAGATGAATAATTATTTTGTCAAAGAGGTGAATAAAACCTGTCTAACTTCTGCTCCATATTCTGCAGTGTATGTCATAATGTTTTATTTTGTCACTCCTGTATCCTGTCTCTAAGCTCATCTCTGATTATTGTTGTGGACTAGTTTATTTAACTGATAAATATACACCACCAATATGCAGACATCTGTCCTTTCAATTAATTATTCATTTTTGGAACTTACCCTGTTTTGTTTGTATTTAGCTGGAAGGTAATGGACATGATCAAGAGCCTGTTCTACCAGCAAATAAGCCATCTGTACTTCTATTTGTTGATAGATCATCTGACTCCTCAGAAACTAGGGGAAAAAGTAAGGAGGCTCTTAAAGCTTTTAGAGTATTAGCACAACACTATCATCATGTGAATCAGACTGGTAACAAGAATAATGACAGTCATGACAAATTTTCTATCCGAGATTATCATGGCTTCAAGAGTACATCTGAACATCCTAGGTTAAAGTTGTCTAGGCCAGCTCAGAAGATTAAACTAAATGAGAAGATTTCTTCCATCATGATTATGAATGAGGGTAAGCAAGTTAGTTTGGACAATATTCCTTCTGATCTTCAAGGTAGTTCTTTGAATGATATATTGGCTTATCTTCTCCAGCAAAAGAAGGATGGAAAACTAAGCTCCGTAGCACAGGATTTAGGCTTCCAACTTTTATCTGATGATATTGATATCAGGTTAGCTAATACGCAGCAATCACATTCAGAAGTTCAGTCATATCAATTTCCAACAGAAACTTCTCAACAAGGGCATACAGATACTGTGATGCTGGATGGAGACCCATATAGATCTGCTGGAGAGCTTGAGGAAAATCCCAAATCAACTGAGCTATCTTCTCAGAAACATGAAGTAAAGAGACCTTCTATTGTCACACATGAAGAGATAAAATCTGTGGAAACTGAAGAATCCATTGCAGATCATGAACTTTCTACCGCTAAATTTATGATACCAGAAACAGATGATTCTTCAGGTGGAAACAAGGATGGGGGTGAGCAGGCTCATGGTTTTAATGTTTTTTTTTCCTACTCTGATGGTAATTATCAATTACTTGAAAGACTCACGGGTGGTCGAGGAATTCCATCTTTGGTTATAGTTGATCCCTTTCGGCAGCAACACTATGTTTATCCTGATGAGAAAAGTTTCAACTTTTCTTCACTGTATGATTTTCTTTCTGAGTTTCTTAATGGAACCTTACTTCCATACCAGCAGTCAGAACATTTTCTTCGAGGCCAAAGGGAGGCCACCCATCCTCCATTTGTTAATTTGGATTTTCATGAGGTGGATTCTATACCTCGAATCATGGCTCATACTTTCTCTGAACTTGTTATTGGTTTTAACCTTTCTAACAAAGAAAATACTTCTAATTCATGGAATAAAGATGTCCTGGTCTTGTTTAGCAATAGCTGGTGTTCATTCTGCCAGAGAATGGAAATGGTTGTTCGTGAAGTATATCGGGCCATCAAGGGCTATGTGGATATGTTAAACAGGGGATCTCAGAATGTGAAAGGTATTTCTGATCATGGTAAGCTTTTGTGTGGGTGTGGGTGTTTCTGTTCTTCTCTACACTCTACCGCTACCACCACATATTTCACTCAGTTAAAGATGCTTGTTTAGGGTAATTGGTTTCAGCAAGTTTTGCTGTGTCTTCGGTTTTTTGCTAAAATGTGAGAAGCTTGTGGTTTTTCTTTTAATAAACTGCTCAGTAGCTTCTAGTTAGCAATTGGCTGTTCCTGTTTCTGTTGTGCATGTTATACCCGCCAACTGCTTGACACTATCAAATTGAATGTTAAGTGATCATGGAATGTCAATTTTCACTAGTAATTTGTAAATGATTTTGACTCTGCAAGTCTATCTTAACATGAATCCCAATGGTTCTTGTACTGTTTGGTGGACTTGATTCATGTTGGATGACGTTGTTTGAATTGATTTTTGGAAGAATTTCCTGATCAAATGGTAGATCTCTAAAAGTTTAACAATTGATCATTACATGGCAGAAAATTTGAATCATGTCATGATGAAGCTTCCGGAAATCTACTTGTTGGATTGTACATTGAATGACTGTGAATTGATACTGAAGTCTGTAGATCAGGTACTTATTTTTGGTCCATCGTCTCTTTTTTATATTATATATTATTGTCGTGCTTTCCTGAGTATTTTGAGTTCAGTAACTGGTTGTATTTGTTTGGCAATATATAATTCATCTCTGTCATTATTGTTGGGTGAAATGAAGGTGATGGATTGTAGATTGATACTTTTATGAAGAACTTTTAGAATATTGGGCTAAAACAATGCTCTCTGGTTTTAGCACCCCTCTCCCCCCCACCAAAATTAAGAACTTTTTAAAGAATTGGTAAGGCTTGAATTGGGCAAAAAGTTATTTTTCAACTTGAATTTGAAGTCTAGAAATGGACAAGTCCAACTGATCTCATGCAGTTCAAAATACCAAAAATGAAATCCAGTAAGCAACAATGTTGTTAAATAACAGCCATGGAGGAATGACATGGCAGATTTTTTGCCTACCGCCATGGGCAATTTGTGAAGGGGGGCCAGGCATGGTGGAATTTTGGCCTTCTCCCATGTTCCGCCATCCACCATTAATAACACTGGTAAGCAGTGTCAGCAGGCTAATGTTTATTCAGTGGAATATTTGGAATACCAATGTAAAGAATCCTTTCTGCCTGGGACATCTACAAGCATTAAAGGACATCAATGTCTTTTTAAAACTTAGTTAACTAATCTTGTAGCAGTAGTTTTCATGTACAACTGTTGCTCATTTATGTTTTCAAATTTTTAATGAGTGAAAAACATTTATAAATTGGAATGATAAAATTTGAGATGGAATTATCTAATTTGCTTTGCAAAGACTAGAGGGACACTCCATTGTTTGATTTTTTTTATATTTTTATTTTTTTTGTTAACAATGGATGCCATGAAGAAATATGATGAATCTCATCTATAATTTATTTGAAATAACATTGAATTTAAATAGTTAATTGTCTGGCCTGCCTAATTAATGTTGCTTTGATGTACTTTTAATATGCAGAGGGAAGTTTATCCTGCTCTGATTTTATTTCCAGCAGAAAAGAAGCAGCAGCCTCTTCTTTATGAAGGAGATGTGGCTGTAATTGATGTTATGAAGTTTGTGGCTGAGCACGGAAGTAACTTCCATCAACTTATAAGAGACAAAGGTAAATTTTCATGTGATATACTATTTTTTATATATAATTTTATCAAATAACATTTGACTCAGTGACTGTTGGTGTCAAACTTGATTGCATACTCATGATCATTGATTCCACACCAAATCCTCATTTCCTATCCATTTTGATTGATTACTGGTATCTACTTAAATTTATCAGGTTCTATTCAGATTCAGATGAACTTGATTAGTGGAGTCAGACTTGTAGCTAGTGAATCTTCCATTACCTTCTGCTTTTAACAGCACATTGTCTTTTAATTCCTTGTAATCTGTTTGTTCAAACTTAAACATTTACTGTGGTAGTCTAAGTTTATTCTTGACTTCATTTCACGGATCCAGTGGCAGTTCTGTGGCTATCTGAAGGAGCAGTCAAGAATCAGAACTTACATGATACTTTGCAAAGTGATATCCACCCAGAATCACTTCATTCGCATAAAAAATATCATGGAGCGCCAGGTCAAGACAGAATGCTAGACCAGGTGGTCAGACCTAACCTGATGAATTCACCTGCATCAAATGAACTGCATGAAGCATCACCTCACGTGGTGATTGGTTCAGTGTTAATTGCCACAGAAAAGCTTTTGGGGGTTCATCCATTTGATGGATCAAAGATTCTCATTGTTGCAGCCAATCAAGTAACTGGATTTCAAGGTCTTATTCTCAACAAACATATACAATGGAGTTTTCTGCCTAAATTGGAAGAAGGCTTGGAAAATTTGAAAGAGGCTCCTCTGTCCCTGGGGGGTCCAGTAATGAAAACTGGAATGCCTCTTTTATCCTTAACTCGAACAGTTTCCGGAAATAATTTACCTGAAATCATCCCTGGAATTTACTTCCTTGATCAAATAACAACAATTCGTAAAATTGAGGAGCTGAAGTCAGCAAATCAACCAGTTGGGGATTACTGGTTTTTCTTGGGGTATTCAAGTTGGGGATGGAACCAGTTATATGATGAGATGGCCGAAGGAGCTTGGAACTTGAGTGAGGATGCAACGAGAAATTTAAATTGGCCGTGATTGCCATTTATGGTCCATCTTTATTGTTGTACTAATAACATTTCTGATATCCTTCTAAATGATAGAATTAATTTACAAAGCATACAGTAGAAAGTAATTTCCAGCATCCGTGAATTAGGAAAATGTGTGCTTGGGTAAGTCATTAATCTAAAATGTTGTTTAGAAATGGTTACTTAAACCACACCTTGCGTCTGTGCCAAAAAGAGAGAAAAAGAAAAAAAGAAAAAGAAAACCACACCTTGCGTGTTGCGTGTTGTGTTTTTCTACGCTAAAGATGCTAAATCAGAGCTAACATTAACTTCAACTTTCTACTATACGGTTTGACTTGAAGTTTGTATTGAAGGTTCTAATATAACAACTGCATATTTTCTGATGACATACGGAGTAATAGATTAACTACGTGTAATATAATCCTAATTTTTTTTTGGAGTGAATGCTTGTTTATTGGTTTTTTAGTTTGAAAGACAAATTCTAAATTTGATTATAAGTAAAATTTATTTGGTTGGCATATTATAGAACATGAACTGATTTGTTTTATTTTTATATTCAAAATATATTTAAATTTGGTTGATTATGAAAATTGAAAACGCATGATTTGATTAGTTTTTACTTTTTTATTATTGGAGGTGATAATTTTTGTTTTTATAAGTTTATCCATTTTACGCATTCTTAATTAATTATAAAGGCAGCAAAAAAACCACTTATTCATTTATAATGTTTTAAGCATGAATTTGATTTTCAAATTAAATGAGTTCCATAAAATGATAAAGCATTAATAGGTGGAAAATCAAAATGAAAGTTCCCATCGAGACGGAAAGTGAAAAAGAAAAAAAAAGATTCATAAGATGGATGCATAAACACCAGTCACACACACGCCAAGATAAGGTTAGACCGTTATACAAGTGTGAGAAAAATTCCATGTCTTAGATTATAGTCTCCAGTGAGAGAGAGTTATGGCAAATGTTGGAAATCTGATATCACCAAGGAACTTTAATCCAATAATATTCAATCCATACCGCTCTGCAACTAATCCCAAAACCTTGAGGTTGCTCTCTCGGTTTCACTCTTACAATAATAATGCCACTGTGACTGCTTCCAAAAGAAAGGATGACTTGCAATCCCCATTGGTAACTTAACTCTCTCTCTATATATAATATCTCCTCAATTTCCTTTTTTTTTTTATTATTCTTCTAATAACAGAATCTTTACTAACTTTTCTTATATTCACGATTCTTTACTAACGTTTCATATTTTCATTTTTGCGGCTGTACGTGGTAGCAAATTCCTGTCATGAATATGTTAAATATCCAACTGAAGTTTAATAAATTAAATACTAATAAAGGGTGTTAATGTGTATAACATATATAGTAAATCTTGTAAAGTTGTAATAATGCTATTTACCTGATATGATCAAATATAGATTGGGAAGAACACGAGCAGGGCTCCTCGCCGTCTGATCACAATATCACCAGGTGATGGCAAATATCATGGGGATTGGACTTGTGACTATCTTGTCTCTTTGCACGACCTAGAGTTACAGGATTTGATTGAAGATGATAATAACTCACGTAAGGATGCTCAAGTTTTCATCAATCTCTCTATCCAGAAGGTGCTTACATATACTTTATTTTCATGTGTGAATGAAAATTTTGGATTAAAATTGTGATTAGAACTGACTAATGTACCAAAATTTGTGTTACATACATTTTCAATGTTAACGAGAGGATTTTGAATTTATTTTGTATCTTCATTGATGACTAGAATTAATACTCTCAGATTTCCAAGTCAATTGTTTAATTTAGTCCCTTGAACATGGTAATGCCAGCATGCTAGCTTTGGTTTATCGGTGGATGGAAGAGTCACCACATCCTTCACTAGAAAATGTAGCACCTGTTCTTCTCCGTATTGCCGACAGGTATTTTCTTTCATCATGAATAATGTAATAGTTAATTTCTTGGTTTGAGATTTATTACATTCCTTGGCAATGTAGATGTTCTATTTTTTATTCAAATACCATTGTACTCATATCTATTGATTGTGATCTCTAATTGTAATCTTTTGAACATTATGAGTTTGATTCTTCTTGTTTTCATATTTGTGAGACCTCTTATATAATTAGGAAAGTTTATACACAAATAAGTATCTCCTCAAGTGGATATTTTAGTGGTTGAAGTGTAAGAGAATTTTGATACGAGTGATATAACCATTCAATAAAAATTCATGTTGATAATATATCTATGATGGCCTTGAACATTATCCAAAGCTTCCAAGTGGAGGATAAGATTCAGCGTCCAAATGTGAGTTCCCCTCAATGTCAGTCATATTGCTGGGTTCCTCCTCCTCCAGGAAGGTTCAAACTGAACTGTGATATGCAGCTGTAGGGGAGGGTGATCGAGCAGCATCTGGTGGAGTGATCCGAGACTATAATGGTTCGGTTATTGTTTCCTTTGCTTTCAAGTTGGGTGTTTGTTCCATTACGCAAGCTGAGCTTTGGGCCAATGTGCTTGGAATTCAAATCGCGTGGTCACGTAGATACAAGGATCTCATGGTGGAATAGGATTCGAAGGCTGCTCTAGCTCTGATACAGAATGGTTGCCAAGCATCTCATGCTTGTTTTCAACTGGTTCATGCAGTTAGAGCCTATGAGGATATTGGTGGTCTTTTCTCGTGGTGTCACACATACCAGGAGGCAAATCAAGTAACGGACATTTTGTCCAAATTTGGTCTATCTAGTGATACTGATGTTCATGTTTTCCGAGTTTATTCCTGCTTTTCTTTGTAATGCTGTGACAGCTGATGCTGCATCTATTTTGTTTCCTCATGGTTTCTAAATAAAGAGTTTCGTAATTCGTTAGGGTCTTCCAGCCCCTCTTGACCACCAACAAATTATGCTTAGCTTCTTTACCAAAAATACATTATACACCTAAGAATTTCTTGGAATGAAATTTGTTATTTGCCTGCATAATGTTGTTGCAATTGTTCTGCTTTCTTTTTAAATACTATTATACATGTATGTTCTCAGCGCGCACGCATAAAGAATACTTTCTTCAAGTTATGTAATCTTGAAGATATATGATATATCATCGACATTGTCAAGTGCTGATTATGTTTTGGAGTATGCTGTTAAATATATTTTATGGATGACTCCATGTCTTTACTAATGGCTACAGATTGATGCAAAATTTAACGTATGGGTTCTTATAGCACGTAGAGATGACCGCAAGATACCGCTACCTGATATTGGAGATGACCCTAATGTAAGTCTCGTTTGTGCCTCTTCTTTAACTCACTTTTGATGTAAAGTGAGTTATGTCTGTGAGGCACTTTAACATAAATTAAGGGTAAATATACTCTTATTTTATCGCTTTTAATAATTTCTCACTTTAGATGAACTAAATCTATAATTTCTCACTATTATTAGCTATAAAAGGGAGGCACTCAGTGAGGGGCTGGAGATGACAGATGTATGTATGCAGTCTTACCTTAGCAAGAGAAACATTAATTAGTTTTAAATGTTAAAATTTGAGACTCAAAATGTGTTACCTCTAAAGTTGTATTATTATCAGATATTTTCTATGTTGTAAATTGTAATATAGCTTTTTACTTCCATACTTTAAGAAGTAATGACAATACCTATACCAAATTTTTAGTCATGGGATGATTTCAAAGCATATTATATTCAATATTGTTGCTAAAATAATAAGGGATAGTCTAACATAGCTACTCATACATTGCAGGTGATTTATGTTAGACCGGGATACGAAGTTGATCTTGATTCTCTTGTACAAGATGCCATCCGATTAAACTCTGCAGTAAAAGTATATTTAGTAAAATTGCAAATCATGATTTTACAAGTTGGGTTTCAAAAAAAAAAATTGAAAACCCACAGTTTTATGTTTATATTTATATTTAATTTTGCAGGATACTTGCTCGGAATTGTGCGAGAAATCTGAGGGTACAATACGATGTAAGCATTTTTTTAAATTTGAAAAGTTAAACGCAATCAACAAGGTCATTTTTTATTACTTTTTTTCTTCTGTTTTGTAATACAAGGGAACACCAACACTTCAAATTAACCTTGAAAAAGAGAATCAAGATAAACTTATTAAAGATGGTTTTATTTTTCAGATATAACTGGACAAGGCGAAGCTTCTGTTGATAAAAGGTGGTCAAGACTATTGGAACTAAAGAAAGAAAATTTATGATTTATAGTACAATGTAAGAAGTTTTACGTATAGAATAATAGTCAGTTTGCAAATAGATTGGATGTATAATGTAATTGATGAATAATATTCTCCTTTCTGAGAGGCATACCATTACTAGTGAATGCTTGAATAATCTGTTTTACTTAGTTCTGCATGTGTATACTTCTGCAGACATTGGATAATATATTTTACGAAACAGTTCATCTCTTTAGACCTTCAAGTACAAGCGAGATTCTTATAGTTTTGCCATGAATTTTTTAAGTCTCATCCGAAGTCGATTTAGAATGCACAGGCTTTAACTTTTTTTTTAATATACAATTAACACCATGGATTTATTTGAACAAATGAGTTGGCATATAGCTAACCTGAAACTAATATCACTGCATTCCATTTTCCAAAATCAAAATTTAAAACGACACTCCAGATTTCTGCCCCAGGAATTTTCCCGGTGAAAGACAGCTGCAAAATGCAGCTTCAATAAAAAAAAAAATGTTAGAAATCTCTGTCGTCATTATTCATACCAAAAAATGTTGGCAATTTAATTTCAATTGGCATCCATATTGATTAGCAAACGAGCTTTTAACGAACAAGATCCACAAGGAAGAATCACTGATCCTGGTAATGTATCAACATTCATTATAGATATCCCACTTCCCTCCCTCAATAAGGAATATCCCATTTTCTTCAATTCCAACGAGTCTACAGAGAAGTAATCACCACATCTGCATTGGTAAAACAGTTCCAATCCTTCTCCATCATCTTCAATCATCATATCCTGTAAGCTCAAATCTTCGGCAACATCAGCTGCCAAGACATCCTGCCTTGAACTCTGCAGCTCATTATCATAAAACGAGCGGGAGCTTGAATTACTCAGAATCTCCCACGCCTTCTGTACTTTAAGAAATCTCTCTTCGGCTGTTTGATTGCTGCTGGATGTCTCAGACATCTTCAATAGCTTATCAGGATGTAAGCTGAGTACAGCACTTCTGTAACTAGCACGAATTTCTTCATAATTTGCATCTTCCTTGACATTGAGAACCTCATAATGGGTTTCCTGAGTATCATTCTTGTCCAGCAGAAGCATTTTAGGATGTTGCTTGAGCTCAAATCACTAAGAGTGAAAGGTTGTCTGCATCCAACAGATAAAACATCAGAAACAAGCAAATGGTCAAACTAATATCACAAAAAGTATAAATCTAATTACAAACCATATATCACAAACTCTCTAGTTTGGAACAAAGCTTGAAATCAATGGAATCCAATTGAATCCCACTGTCAGGAGTATATTTTAAATCAATGCTATTCTGAACTCCGTTGTAACTTCTCAAAACAGAGTAAGATTTTGTCTGGATAAATTTCTCATTATGTCAAAGTCAACTTGTGCACTTCAACTTTTATAAAAGCTATCTCATCTAACTTTTCCAAAGGCTGAGGTAACATAAGTTGATTTTAATTTATAGAAGTTTGATTCATTTTGCATTCTTGTAATATCTTCTTCCATAAGTATTTATCCAAACAAAGCGTTTGTGATTGAGATTTAGTAATGAAAAACCAGAAAACAACTCAGCAGTAATAAAACTTTAAAGCAGTCTTAATCAAAACGAACATTTCTACCATTTTGAAAGCTTCAAAATAATCCAAAATCTTGATCAAACAAAAACAATGACCGAAGCTCGAAGTATATCCCAATCACACAACACAAAGTCCAGACGCAAAAAATCAATCCAACAATCAAATAAACCATATCCCAATGATACAATATTAAGTCCAGGAGCAGAAAATCAATACAAAGTTCAAAGTGCAGAAACCATGAATGCAGTGCAAGAAACATCGTATCATTTAATTGTCATGTGGCTTTAGCCAAGCTGGCTTTCTGCTTTTGAATACGAAACTAATACATTATTCCATAAATACAACATCCCTATGTTTGTGATAGACAATTGAAGACGAAACAAACAAAAAGGGACGTTCGTGGAGTGGTAACAAAACGGAGGCGCGGTTGCTGCAGTTTGAACGACACCGTTTGGAAAAGTTATAGATCAATAAGCGAAATGCGAAGTGAGAACGTACCCGGAATCGTAATCGGAATCGGAGTTTGGTTAGATCTGTGATTTATTTGTGGCTTCTCTTCTCCAGTTTCTGCTCTCTTCCTCTCCAGCACACTTCGTCTTCCTTTGTTTGTTAGGTCGAAATAAATATCATTTCCCTCCCTCTTCTTTTTTTTATCTATCGAAATCCAAATAAAATATAAATATTTTAAAAAAAAAATCCCCCCCTATTGATGTTGACTTGAATGATGGGAATTTTGTAAACTTATTTTTTATTAAATTTAATTTTAAGTAAAATAATATATATATATATATTATTTTTTGTTAAAAATAATTTTGAAGTGAAAATTAACCCAATTTTTTGTATTCAACATAGAGCTCACATTATTTTATTTTGAACTTACTCCCTTTGTTTCTTTTTAATTGTTGATTTTGTAATTTTATTTATTTATTTGTCATTTTCAAAGTTTAAAATAATATTTTTTTAATTATATCCTTATTTATCATCAAATTTTAAATTAGTTTACACTTCTATCACTAGTATGTATTTATTGTGAAGTAAAAACGAAAAAAAA
>PYAF01004289.1:693324-705729 GCA_007407185.1 Glycine tomentella | reverse complement strand
TTTATTAAATAAATAAATTTAACATTTATTTACAATTTAAAAAATGAAAAAAATTAACACTTAACATTAGTACAAAAAAAAAACTGATTTCATGAAAGTCGTAAAAAAAGGAAAAACTTAAGATGTAACAGTAAAAAAACTGATTTTGTGGAATTTGTAAATATATTTATTACTTCCCTTTAAAAAGTAAAAAAAATAAAACAATTTTTTTACGATTTTAAAGTTTTAAATTAAAAAAAATAATTATACTAAAATCGTAAAATCTTTTACAATTTTAGATTTTTTTATAAAAAAATAAATAAAAGTCGTAACACAAGTTACAACTTCTAACTCATAAGTAGTAACACTTGTTACGACTTATCTCCTTTTGATAAAAAAAATTTAAAAGCACCCCCCAATGGTAATTAAAAAAAATCCTCTTTTGGTTGAATTCCGAATTAGTAATATATAATAAATACTAAATCAAATATAATAACTCATTAATACAATTTATAATTTTATTTTACAATTTATATATTTTTTAAAAGGCTAAACATATTCATTAAATATAATATAAATGTCCACAAGAAGTAACAACCCCAAAACAATATTATTAATTTAAGTAATCATTAAACATAATTTAAATGCCTTTGTCAATACTTATTAGGTGGAATAAATGCATAATAAATATATTTTTTGCCTTTGATTTTTTTATACCTAGAATCAATTTTTTAAATTTATTTATTAATTTCTAAGTTGACCCGAATAGGCCTGATGGCCCAATAGCTCGACATATGATTAGATTGAACCTAAGAAATTTAAGCTCGAATGAATATGGATCAGGTTTATATCGGTTCATTTCACTGTTTGACCTGATGGACTGGATCAGGTCGACCTTGACCTATCCATTTTATCGATCTTACTTTATACCAATATCATGATCAAAAGAAAAATCTAACAAAAAAATTCTTCAAATTTAAAAGTTAGGGCTCATGAACCGACCCTAACTAACAAGGCTTTGAGGATTTTTTTTGCTCTAAAGGCCTTATAATATGGGCCTTTGGTCCCGTGTGCTTTCTTTCCCTTGGCCTACATGGGCATTATTTATACCATTTTCACGGCTCTAACAGTGTGTTTGGATAGAAAATTTTAATTGGAGAAAATAATTTATTAAGAAATTTAAAATTCACTGTTTGGATATTTTTATATAAGGAATTTAAATTTTTAGAATTTTAAACAACTAAAAATGTGGAATTTGAATTTCCTTCTAAAAGGTGAGAAATTGAAATTCTCTTATTTTCTAGAAGCTTTAACTGCAAAACTTTTTGCTTCGTCTCAATCGCCGACAAATACTCTTATCTCCGCTACTCTCACGACACCACTCATCCACGTGTTTTTTTGTGCATGAGGTTCAAAATTTTAAAAACGAAAAAATTCAATTTCTTTATTCAAACACAATTTTGAAAAATGAAGGAATTTAATTTCTTTATCCAAACACAAAATTTTGAAAATAAAAGAATTTTAATTGATGCATTTTAATTTCCCTAAATTTTAAATTTTCTGGAATTTTAAAATACTCCATCAAAACATATTCTAAGTGTAGTAAAACTGAAATTTGCTTTATACTTAACCTATTTATTTTATTTCTTTCTGAAATGGGAAAAAATTGAAGAAATATTTCTTTCTCACTTTTTTCCTTTCTAGTATTTTCTATCTTATTAAATATGTTTTTTAATCATTTTTCGTTTTTATGTTTTATATTTCTTTCTTTCATATATTTTTCTTTATGTTTTTATAATAAAGTATAATATTTATGATTAAAACTTATTAGAGTCAGCTTAAGGGTAAAGAGTGATTTAGATCCATTTGCACAAAGTCATCAAATCTCGTATATACAATTGTGCATAAAAAAAAATTAATACTATGATTTTACTATAATTTTTAATAAATAGTTTATTTTAAGATACTAATAATATAGAGATTTTATATTATTATTTAATTACTTTGTGGGATTTAAACACTCTTTAGCACAATTAGTAAAGTTTAGTCCATCTTTAAATTTATGAAAATAAACAAATAGAAAGGGATAGAGTAAAACGGATTTAAAATCCATTATCTGGATTAAAAAATAAAGAATATAATAAACTGGAAAGTGATGTAGAATATAAAAAGAATATAATTTACTCGTGACATTTCTGTACACAAATGTTCATCAAGTGTTTGATCCTCTGTCCCTAACGAAAACTGAAGCCTCTTCCAAACCTCCACACATCCCTAAATGACCATAACCAATGCATTCTTAATATATTGATCATATGAATACTAGCAATGACGTTGAGACACCACGAAACCAAGTCAGGAACATATTACCGCATAAGCTGCATGATTCAACACCTTTGTTCCATGTTGGAACTGAAACAAGTTAAAGTCACTAGAGCATCCAAAAACTGCTCGGCAACAGTTGGACAAGTGGGAAATGTTGGAGTAAACCAGAAAAATTTAGGTAGAAAGATTTTAAATAAAGATCTTAAGTTTAAGATTTAATTTTTATTAGATTTTTCAATAAAAGAGTTGAATTTTTTTTTAAAAAAGGATGAATTCTTATAAAAAATCTCTTATTAAGATCTGTATATTGTTCAAAAAAAATAAATTTTATTCTTTTTTCTTTCTCTCTAAGATCTCAATATGTTATTTATCATTAAAAAAAATAAAAAATATAATGAGAAATTTTTAATCCTATATAACATTATCAGGTCTATCATAAATATTCTAAGCACTAAAGATATTCTTATCACCAAAGCTAGCCTTCACTCTCACGTTCGCTTCAGTGTCAAGTTAATCTTCTTTTCTGCACTTTCTCTAATGGGAAACCTCTTCCATGCTCATTCCCTCTTCCTACTAACTTCCATGCACAACTCCTTCATTTGCAACACTATGATTTGAGCCTTTGCTAACTCTTCCTACCCTCTTCAAGCTCTATAAATCTACAACCACATGCACACCACTAAATTGTTGTCTCTGACCATTTCACCTACAACTTTGTGCTCAAGGCATGCTCCAGAGAACATAAGTTTGCCCAAGAATTTGGCAAATGTGACGAGTTTACTATTGTTTCCAAAGGGGGTGAAGTTCACTGTACTGTTCTCAAACTAGGGTTTGATCAGGACCCCTCTATTCAGAACTCTTTGCTCTATATGTACTCTCAATGTGCGTTGGTCCATGTTGCACAATACTTGTTTGATGAAATCAGCAACAGAAGTTTGGTTTCTTTTGAATATCATGATATCGGCGTATGATCATGTCAAGGACTGATTACCTTCTTGAATCGATGACACATAAGAATGTTGTTTCATGGAAAACTGTGATTGGAAGGTACATCAGGTTAAGTGATATTGAGGGTGCAAGAAGGGTGTTCCAAATTATGCCTGAGAGGGATGATGTATCCTGGAATTCTATGATTGCTGGTTGTGTGTCTGTTAAGGATTATGAAGGAGCAATAAGACTGTTCTTTGAGATGCAAAATGCTAAAGTAAGACCGACAGAAGTAACACTTATTTCAGTTCTGGGTGCCTGTGCAGAAACTGGTGCACTAGAAATGGGTAGCAAAATACACAAGTCTCTCAAAGCATGTGGGCATAAGATTGAAGGGTACTTAGGAAACGCCCTTCTGAATATGTATTCTAAATGTGGGAATTTTAGTTCAGCTTGGGAGATATTTAATGTGATGAAAATAAAACCTGTTAGTTGTTGGAATGCTATGATTGTTGGTTTCGTTGTCCATGGTTACTGTGAGGAAGCTCTTCAATTGTTTTCAGAGATGGAAAGCGAGCTTTGTACAGTTAGGCCAAATCGGGGTGGCATTCCTTGGTGTTTTGATTGCTTGTAGTCATAAGGGTTTGGTAGATAAAGCAACATGGTATTTTGATCATATGGTAAAACAATACAAAATTCTGCATGATATCAAACATTATGTTTGCATGGTTGATCTTTTAAGCAGATTTGGTTTGTTGGAAGAGGAGCATCAGATGATTAAGACTGCTCCTTTCTAAAATAGTGCCATTTTATGGAGAACATTGTTGGGTGCTTGTAGGACACAAGGCAATGTGGAGTTGACTAAGATGTCTTTCCAACAACTTGCCAAATTGGGGCGCCTAACAGATGGAGATTATGTGTTGTTATCTAACAGTTATGCTAAAGCCAAGAGATGGGATGAGGTTGAGCGAGTAAGGAGTGAAATGGTTGACTTGCATGTTCCCAAGCAAGTTGGGTACAACCAAATTGATATGAATCATACTGATAATCTTCCCTAAATAAACTCAAATGTTAGAAATAATAAATGTCATTTTGTTATATGACATTTATTAGTTTATTATCATTAATTTATAAGCTTTCAATTAACTTTTTAACTCTTAATTTATAAATTACTTGTCAATAATGTTACAGAAAATTTAAATTAATATGAAATTTTTTGCAAAATTAATTTATAACAGTTATACTTACAAATCAATTTAAAAATTATACAAATTTGATTGATCCTGTAAGAATTCATTTACAATGTTACCATAAGAATTTATTACTTACTAAACTTAGAGAATGACTGGTCAATTCGCTTGTTCCTGTAAGAATTGGAGAGAAATGTGAACGAGACAGTATTAGTGGACAAGTTAAAGCTTCTCGTATTTTCGAACAACTGATTTGTGACAAAGTTAAGGAAATATTTTTTTTATGGGCAAAAATATGTAAGTATTATGTGTATATATCTGAAATCAGTACAATTAGTACTAATATCTGAACATCCCAGTGTGCATGTTATCTATGTAAGATAATGGTCCACTTCTTTTAGACCACTTCCCCCATCAAGAGTAGGAGAATAAGACCTTATTAAACAATTTATTGGTCCAACATCAGTACTTCCAATGTCTTTACAAAGGTTGGTGACTTCATGAGTGTTACTTTATACACTATAAGAATTTCTTATACATTATATAGGTATAGTGAAAATTCGAAACTGTCCTTCTAATTGGCTATGGTCCATGCGGATCTGTGGATCCGGAAAGCGGTTTGTGAAATGGCTATGGTCCATGCGGATCAGTGGATCTGGAAAGCGTATATTGTAGGAAACGAATTTACGAATCCATAAAATGTCCATGTTGAATACGGATTTACGAATCCGGAAAGCCTTTTGTGTGGTCAAAACGGATTTATGAATCCGTAATATAGTATGGTACAAATGGATCAGTTGATCCGTGAAATGCTTTTGGTAGTAAACGGATTTAGTAATCCGTAATTTGATTGTGGAGTAAATATTTTATGTATTAAATTAAATATTAAATATTTTCTTGAGGAGTAGAAATTTTACTCATATGAGAGGCCATTAAACTTAAATATGATCTTGAATCGGATTCATTAATCCGTAAGTAGATAATGAAAGCGCTACAGATCATGTAATCCGGATGAAATGAGGGAATGGTGAATACGGATCCAAGTATCCGTGAAGAGGTTACAGATCCTCTAATCCGTGCATACCATGGGAGGCCATTATACACCTACGGATGCACTAATCCGTGGACACCAAAAAAGGCCATTACGGATCCCTTGATCCGTATTCACAAGGTAGCATTGTGCACTAACGGATCCTATAATCCGTGCATATAAAAGGAAGGCCATTAAACACTTACGGATCCACTAATCCGTTGACACAAAAGAAAAGGCTATTACGGATCCGTTGATCCGTATAGGTGTTTATAGATTTTATTTGAGGGTTTTTGTCCTGCAAGTGTAACCTATTGGACAATTAAATGAACAATTAGCTTTTTATACATAAATATTTGTCTAATAATAAATCCCACAAGGACCCAAATCTAGATTACTTAATACATAAGAATTGAGTTTAACAAAATGAAGCAAAAAATCCGAAACAGTAAAGCTTTGATAGGGACGTGTAGTATTGTTAACTGGCCTTGGCATATAATTAGGGTGACCATAAGCAGTAAAGCTTGGTCCTATGATATCGATTCTGTGGGAACGGGAAATTAAAGCCACCTATTTAAAGCAAGTGTAGATGGAAATTGGAAAGGCTAAAACCACCATAGTTTCAACTTTTCAAAGGCAGAACAAAAGTAAACAAATTAGTATGAATAGTCCTACGGATCACATGATCCGTACATACATCCCTTGGCCGGATCCTTCAATCCATGAGCATGCCTTGTCCGCTTTACGGATTAGGGAATCCGTAAGGGCAGTTTTGGTATTTTAAAAAGTATATATAGTGTATAAGAAATCCTTATAGTGTATAAAGTAAAACTCTGACTTCATTGGTTTATTTTTCTCCTTCTACCACACCAGGCCCATTTCCCCTTTGTCTTATTTTGTCCTTTTAGTAAACTTGCCATACTGGTTAAGGCCCATTATTTTTTAGGCCCAAGTTCAGTTCTTCCATTTGGTCTTGGTCAACCACGTCCTCTGCTGAGGGGGCATGTAACATGTTCTGAGTTGTTGTCTTTTCCTAAGTTAGGTAACTGTACACCCCCTCAACCCCCTTTAATTCAAATTTGTCTGACTTTTGTGGGTCCCCCTTGTTATCATTACATGCTCCATTTCCTTCCCATCACTTTGTTTACGAAAAATCACTTCATCTTCCACCCTCTGTTTCTGCAAACTGTTGTTTCTGTCAAACCTTCTTTCGTATTCGTTAGCTCCTGTCCATTGCCGAAAGCATGTCTGACATCTGCCAGGCTTCCTTCCATTTGTGCCTGTCCACGTGTTTCAGTAGGCTCTTCCAAGAACGAATACTAGACCGTGGTGCCTTGGTTGACTGAGGTCAACGTGTTGGTTGGGTCACCGTCAACGGTCAGAGGATCTCTTCCTGCAAAGTGAACAGTGGATCGATCATTGACACGCTCTCTCTTTCTCTTGCTCACCCGCTCTCTGTTTCTCTCTCCCTGTACCTCTCATACCTCTCTAATCTTATTTTACTGCTCAAGTCTTATAAGAACTAAATTTAAAGAAATATTGGACAGAAACAAATGTTTTCGAAGTAATACTTTCTCTTCCAACATAAAAGAATAAATTTTATTACAGAAAGAAAAAATAGATAAGTACAAAAGATTGGAGGATAAGAAACCCTCAACAAAGATATTACAAATACAAAACGAGGAAAAAAATGTACTGTAGGAGAGCTGTCCAATCCTAAGCTCACCCAAAATACTGGTACCCTTAACAAGAGTTACAACAATGTACAACTAACAATTCCATATTATCTAAAAACTCTATATTATCGTTTCCCATGAAAAAAACGAAAACGAAACATAACTTCATCAATTTATGTTTGCGGCAAGGAAATTACCGGACAGTGCTACCTGCATAAAAAGTAAAGAATGACTTATGCAACAAGTGCCACAGGTCATAAAATAACAAAGAAATGACACCAAACATCTCGGAGAGAGAAGGAAAGTACCTTTTAGCACAGTTTGAATTGAGAAAGACCCTTGTAAATTGTAATAATGTAAGCGCAGGACGAAATCTTCACACACAGCAATAACAAAATCTGCGAGAAAATTGTACGTTCTCATTGCAATTCAAACCAATCGCAGATATTCTTTTTCTATCTTTGCTGATTAAAATTAATTATTAATATAGCTTTCCAATATAAAGAATACTCTGATTAAAATTAATTATTAATATAGCTTTCCAATATAAAGAATACTCAAGTTATTGTATTTTTACCTGCAAGTTACGAAGCCACAATACAGTTTTGGGCATATAACACAACAGCGGGATTTAGAACAACAAATGCCTTTTTCTACTGGGTGGGTTTGGTTTCATCTCACTTCGATCAAGCTTCAAGAGCTTGAATGAAAGAAATGGCAGTAGTAGGAAATTGGCATTTTTTCCACCCACCCAAGCCTCTAAATCCATATTACTGGGCTATATGTAACAAAAAGGAAAGGCGTTATGATGCAGCATTAGCTTTAACTTGACATGAAAGGGAGACGGGGTTGTTTTAATTCTCCTATGCTTCGTATATATCATCTGAGCTTAGCAAAATACTTCTTTTAAAGAGCAAGTAAAAGAATATTAGCACCCATAGATGCTAAAATACTCCTACTTGTTATAATAAAGAGTATTTTAGCAAGCTACAACTTAGATTTGTTAAAATATGCCCAAAGGTGTTGCTAATAGACTCCTAAAAATTCAATGGGAGTATAGTAGCAGCTCTTACTGCTAGTGCATTCCCACTTGTTTTTCTAAAAGGAATATGTTACTCCAAAGGAGTTTGGTAGCATACTACGCATAAAAAACCAAGTTGGATTATAGTAGAAGTCTCTTGTGTATGCATATAAAGTGGCATATCAAGTGAGAACTCTTTTCATTTGTTATCATGAGAAAAACAACTCTTGACAATACACTTAAATATAAATGGTCAATCTTAATTTGTCTCATTTGAACAACTATCACCTGATATGCTCTTAAAATGCATAGAAGAAAAAATGAGTTCTTCTTGAACAGGACAGCCAAAGTCCACAGATAATATAAAAAAAATTGTGTATTGCAAAAGAACAAGAAAAAAAAGGACATACATTGCGATAAACTGATTGAGGATTATTCATCTTTCTGCAGTCATCAATGTAGGTGAAACGAAAGCTCTTATGACAGATACAAGGCTTCTAAATAATCATCAATGTAGGCCAAGCTCGGCCAATGATCTGTACGAATACGAACTAAAGTTGAAACATCACCAACTTCCATTTGGAAAAGGAGATGGAACCGCGGTGGAAGAAATATTAGAACAAGAAAACAACCCAGGTTTCGTTTTCTACTATTGCTAAGAGCCCCCTTCTCATACTCTTCATCATTGTAAGTAAGACGGAGTGGACCTGTATCATGATTAGTAACAGAAGTAGCATCAGGAGAAGCATCTTCCCGAATGACATTCTGAATGATTCCCCCTTCCCATATGGCATCAATAAGTGGCTCCCCACGCACACCTACTACAAAGTGTGCCAAATGGCGCTCAGTTGCCTGGATTAAAGAGGTTGCAGGGACATCAAGAAGCTTGACTGATTGAGTTCCACTGATGGCAGCAATCCCTTTGCCTCCTTTCAACTGAAAGGTCTCCCGGCCAGTGCTGGTGCATGAGCCACATGCCTCCCATAAAGTATTGAACAAGTCAAAGTTGTATCGAGGTATTTCGTCTTCTGGGATGTCTGTTGGGACAATAGCCTTGAGAAACATGTCTTCTATGCCTACTGTGATTCCTTGAAGTTGACCTTGGATGGTTTGACCATTTTCTGCATTTGTTTCAATGTGAACATCAACTATACCTGGTGTGGGTTCCCTGGGCTCCAAATCAATCTCAACAATAGCTCTATATTTTTCCTCTTCCCTGGAATCATTTCCAACATCAACAGGAACAATACTTAGGGAGGCATTTTGAGATGCAGGATCTTTATTGTAAGGTTCACCAAGAAGAAAAGGTATATGATAGGATGGAATTGACCCATATGGCGCAGATGATGAGAATTTTAACACAGTAGCATATATAGCCGGAAGTGCATCCACCTCTTCCAAGGACGTGGCAGTTTTATCTATTCCCAACATGCGATTGAAAGTATTAGATTCAAATCTCAAACAACATGATATTCTGACTTTGAGACCTGGCATATATCTGAAGTCAGGAATGCAGGAAAAGTACTTCCTTAATGTGTTCAAAATTTCTGCAACTCTAGAATCCATGACACGGAGTAGCTCTTGTGCGTGATTTATTCTTCTAGATTCAGGAATGATCTGCGTATTGGAACTATCAGAAAATTCACTTTCCTCAACAGGAGTTTTGAGGTCTCTGATGCTCTCCAGATAAGCAGGTTTGGTGTCACTTACAACTAAATTTGATAACGACAGAGACCAAAACTGTTTGACTAGCAATGGGACCAGACGCTCAAGGTGAATGCAGGATGATAAGTTTTTAAATGTCTTGAATTTCTGAGAAGGTCGAGGTGACTGAACGTTGAAAAACGAGATTGGATGTGAAGATTGTGAAATTCCAAGGATCGTGTCCCCCAGATTCAGGATGTCTCTAAGCTTCTTTCCTGGAATGCAGACCAGCATACGCAAGTAGATCCTGAAAAATACTATATATCAGCACAGACAGGCAATCATTGTCTCTTAACCTTCTACAGATATCTTAAAATTCAATAAATGATTCATAAGCCAGAGGTGAAGGAGAAAACTAGAATATTATGTCAAGAGCAGCAATTCAATAATGTAATACCTTGAATTATCACGGACCTCCAAATCAGGAAAATAGAGACATGTAAAAGAAAGTAGATGAGATAGTCTTAGGAACAATCTAGAGCTATGGTGATGCATCAACATAGTTCGGCAAATTCCAAGAGCTCGACTTCCCTGGGACCATGATTTCATCCCTGTATCTGGGCCATGTTTATCCACAAGGAAAATCATGAAGTTTGTGAGCAGCTCTAACAATGCACGAGGAGGTATTGCCTGATTTTCAGCAATTCTATCAAATATTGGGAAGCAATCAACCAACTTATAATCCATCCTCACATTTGGAAGCAAGTGCTTATCAAATTTCTGAAGTAAGCACACCCCCAACCAAGAATGCTTTTGACACGAGAGTAAACGGTCGACAAAAGCAACAACAACGGGAACCAGTCTCCTACTGTCCAACATCATGTTCACCAGCAACCCCTAAAAAACAAAACAAAGAAACTTGAATACATCATGCCTGACACACAACACTGACGAAAAACAAGAGCTCTCAGCAGCAATTAACCTAGGAATCTGAACTTTTGAGTTACTAACATACTAGGGTATAAAGAATCCTATAATTAGAATGCAACTTCTAAAAAAGAAACACTCTTAAGCACCTGCAAAGTGCGAAATATCGCAGAGTCCAACAGATTCCTTGTGGTGGAAGGATCATTATCGGAATGAGACGATGAAGCAATCAGAAACTTATGGAAGGTGCGGAATGCAACAGCAGTCTCTGTGCTCCCAGGAGACAACCATTTGAAAGAAGACACACAAACAAGGGCATCCTCAAACAGCCTCACCGGATCAATTAACTCATGAGAACCAACTTTGAGCCTCAATACACGATCACAAACCGAGCAAAAGGCAAGAAGGTCAAGCTTCAAGGCTTTCAAAGCCAGAGGATCAAACAAAGCAGGATAGAAAGTGGAGCACAATTCAAGGGTGGGCTTTGTCTTGTCGAAAATCATTCGATTGAAACCCAACAACCAGTGCAGCGCCAACAAGCGAAACACCAAATAATGCTGAGATTCTCTGGAAATCATTAAGAGCCGGCGACAAACCTCTCCCTCTTGACCATCAAACGCATCCAAGAAACGCATAAACATGCTCAAAACGACATGACACAGGATAGGGTCAAAGGAATGAATCATTCCAGACAACTGCACCTTCAGCATGGAAGGTTGCAATTCCAACGCCACAGCCACGGGAATTATCATACACACAAACTCCATCATCCCGCAAGGAGTCATCACTTGCGGCCACTCCAGCAAAAACGCTAACGCCCTTCTCAACTCCTTTACATTCAATCCCGAACCTATATCCGAATCTGAACCCGAACACGAATCCGTCACGCAATTTGGCGCGTTGAACGGAACCATCGGAACCGATGTGGTGAGAATCGAGACGTTGAGTTTCCGAGCGACGATGCCATGAATCACCGAAGTGAAGAGCAAGTGGTAATACTGTGAAGCGTGAGTCCGCTCGTTCTGGCACAGACTCCACAAGTGTCCAACCACATCCGAAAACAATCCTGGTTTCCACCGCTCCAATTCCCTGAGGCATTCGCACGCGACGCCGCGCGTGTGCCGGTCCGAACCGAAATTCGGCCGGTTTATGACCGTTAACAAGAACTCGACCAAGTTGTTCTCCGTTTGAGCCTCGACAACGATGTTCTCAGATGCGCAGATGAGAATCGAGGTGGTGGAGACCATGAATTGGTCCTTGAAGGTGGAAGCTGAAGGGGAGGCGGCTTCGAGGGGCGCATGAACGACGGTTTTGAGCGCGTCGACGAGACGGTGGAGGTGGTTGTGTGAGGTGAAGAAGGATAGGGAGAATTCGTCGAGGAAGACGAGGAGTTGGAGCTTGAGGGAGAGAGGGAAGTCCTTCCGGTGCAGAGAGGAGAGAAGGAGATCGAAGAGAGGATCCAGAGAGCTCCATTTGCGGTGCACGCCGTTCTGGAAGTCTTCGATTAGGGTTTCCCACTCCTGAGTTGTAAGAGGTTTCGACGGTGGCAGCGCCGCCGCTTTCTCCGCCATGCCGTTCACGCTTCGGCGTAGTTGCCTTCACTTACTTCAAGAAGTTACTAACGCACGAAAAATACAACACGTGTTTCACTCACCAGTACCGGGCCGGGTTTTTGGTTCGGAACAC
>PYAF01004289.1:668363-693224 GCA_007407185.1 Glycine tomentella | reverse complement strand
AAAATACAACACGTGTTTCACTCACCAGTACCGGGCCGGGTTTTTGGTTCGGAACACATTTTTCCGGCCCGGCCCATTCCTTCTTTATTCAGCTTAATGATTTTTTTTTAATTCCCAAATTAACGCCACAACTCTCTTTCTCAGTTCAATCGTCTTGAAGAGTTGCTTGACAAGCTAAAAAGCCTCTTTTCAGGTGCATTCTGCTGCTTAGATTTGAGCGTGTGTGTAGATTTAGTGCAATTTCATCATGTTAATGTTCTATTCTAACAGGTGTGTTTAGATAAGTGGATCCAGTATTTTTGTAGAGTTGTGTATTTTTTTTTCTGCACACAAAACTATGTGAATTTTGACTTCAGCTGGTCCTTGATGTTCTATTATCGTACAAATTAAATTGTTCATGTTTCTGCATTCCAGGAAGCATTGTTCCAGAAACTTCTTATCATTCAATCAGAGTGCTGCTATTTGTTTAAGATATTTTTCTTTAAACTGATATCAGTGTATCCTTTGGTGTTGTGGGAAAATAAAATAAAAATTATTCTGTCCACTATTTGAAGTTCTATGCTTTAGAAACAAACAATTGCTACTCTACAGACAAACAATTAATGTGTTTCAAGGAACAGTGAGTCAGAGAAATTATTCTTTTTGCTCAATTTGGAGACTACCTGTTAGTTGGTGTGGTGTTGCGTTATGTTAGTTGTTGTTTGGTAATAATAAACAGTAGCCATTTTACTAATGTCTAGGTCCAAGACAATATGTATTGTTGGATTTTAATACATGTACTTAAATTAAGATTGAAGGGAATAATGTTCCCTGGCCTCAATTGTATGCAGGCTGACCAGGAAGTTGGTTGTTTTGGAAAGCTTGGGAGCATAAACATGGAAGAATATAACCAGAGCAGCATGAAGAAGGCAAGGTTGAACTCATTGCTGACAACCTTGCTAGATGATCCTATACTTTCTGATGTCCCCAAGAACCCAACGTTTGCAGATGTTGACACTCTCATCAACCTTGAATTGGGTAGTGCCATGCGCATTTCTGTCCTGAAATTCGATGGAACTACACTTGGTAATACTTGCATTACTATTCACTATTGCAAATTGAAAATTTCAAGCTCTAATCTGATTCACTAGTTACTTTGGTGGTGTAAGATGTGATAGTGATGAATTCAGCGACAGTCAAGGATTTGAAACTTGCCATCAAGAAGAAGGTAAATGACATGGAACAATCCAGCATGGGTCACCGCCATATTTCCTGGTGAGTTACAGTTTTCTTTTTCTCTCTATTCCATCGCCATTACTCCTTTCTCAAAACGAGAAAGAAGTTAGTGAACCACTTTGCTGTGTTCCAGAAGCTACTGGTCATTAGAATAGCACTTAAAGTCGATGTTATAATATTTTATATGATAGCAATAGTTCATCTCTGGAAATCCTGATTTTGTGCAACTCAGTATTACAAAATCTTGTGTAATTGCAGGAAGCACGTATGGGCAAATTATTGTTTATCATGCCATAACAACAAGCTCCTAGATGATAATGAAGCGCTTCAAAATTTTGGTGTGCGGAATAATTCTCAGGTTTGCCTTTTGTGTTCTGCGTTCAAATTGATTTTGTATCTCTTCTCGGCTAACTCACTTTCTCTACATTATTCTCTTTTTCCAATATTGGAATTTTAAGCATCACATATCCTTATAAGACGCTTCTCATGGCATTGTTTCATTATACTCATTCTCGTATTTATGTTCAAACAAGTCTCCAAAAAAGCTTTTGATGACCCCCTTTTCGGAAAAATATATTGCATCTTAATTTGCTACATCATGTTAGCAAATAGGGCATGTCATTTCAAATAGAATTATATTGCTTAGTATAAAGAAATCTAGAATTTGAGTTCAAGAAATCAATCATTTTTCTGTTCTTGTGTATTGGTATTTCATTGTTGAGTGTTATTTACAAATCTATCTTTAGTTTTTCTTGCCTTGTCCACTTATGGAATGACATCTTTCACAGTTATGGTATTTTATTCCTGTGCAGGTTCAATTTGTCTCCTATGTCATGACAAAAGAATCTCGGAGGCATTCGAAGAGAAGAAAGCATCGTTTTTTTCATGGCCTTAATAAGCGTTCCTGATCAAACCAGCCATCATGCTGAAAGACTGAAATCCTTGTTGGTACACTTCGTTCTCATTACTTGGATTAACAAAGTAACGATACTACCAGGCAACAAAACTTCAACATTTACTGTTGTTTCAACTTGCAATCTCAGCCATTATTAGCCTTTCCTAGCAGACAATCAGACAAGCCAGTGTCACATTAATATCTGATTGAAATTGAATCTTCACTGTATGAAAAATGGAAAATTTTATCCCATGGAGTGCATTGGTCTCACATTTTAGTGGATGAATGTGTCTAAATTCCTTGTTGACCTGAAGCTATTTTTTCTGGGAAGCCAGCCACTAGAGGTTGTTGGACCAATCCGAGCTAATGCTTATTTCTCATGTTAGCTAAAATGACTTTATATACTTGTACCTAACATCCCCTAAAAATATTTCTCAATTTTGTTGCAAACAAGTAATTCGAAAATATATAGAAAACATTATCTGGTAGAAAAAAATAAAAACACTAGGGCATTAGCTTATGCCTTATGATGTTGGTAAAGTTGCTGATTTATCATTATCCCTTCGTAGTTCATACATAAGGGTGAAAAAAAGAAATTCTATCAATTTGTTCCGATCTAGCTCATGAGTTTAGTGCTTAATCCATATATATTAAAAAAGGAATTGGTGCTTAAGAGTTAAGATAGTTAAGTAATGAATTATCGTAACATTACGAGTTGTTTTTATTTTATTTTTAACAATTTTATAATTTCTTAAACAATAAACAAGAAATTTTATAAATAAGATGATGTTTTTCCTCTTTTCAGAATTGAAAAAGTTGACTAACCACAACAAAAAAATTGCACAACTATTAATTTATCTTCCCACATTAATTAAGTAGAAAGTATTTAAATGAAAAAAGTTAAATAATGAATTTCAATTATGTTAAGGATAATTTAGAAAAAAATAATATAAATTGTCAATAAATTTAATATCATTGACTAAATTAATCAATTTTCTTAATTTTCATGAATTAAAAAATTGTAGGTAAGGATGGAGGTAATAGTTTTTATATTTATTTTCATCCATTTTTTATTATTTATAAATCAAAACCAAAGAGAATAAGAAAGATGACAGACACACTTGGTAAAGAAGAGTCAAATACTGTACAAAATTTATTAAATTGGACGAGTGTTTTACTGCTGCAGCTAGGGGTTTAATTATGCATTTCTTGTAAAACGCAGATGGATAATAAATTGATTTGCTTTTCAAGAGGCCCTTGGGATTCTTTTTCTTTTTTTTTAAAAAAAAAAAAACAATATCCTAGTAGTGAAAAATAACCTATAGTCATGACAATAGATGGTTCAATTAAAAAACTTGGATACTAGTTCGCGCTTTGCTTTAGGACCAATAATCACATATATCCTCTGTAATAATACCATACAGTCTTATTCATAAATAAACGAATGCCTATTTTTTCTCCTATACTTGTAATAATTGATGTATATACGTTGGAGCAATGTTATTGGAATATTTCTTATCATTTACTTATTTGGATAGAGGATTATAGAATTTCAAAGAATTTGTCAAGAGGAAATACTATCACTGTTTACACCCAGGGAATCAATTTTCACACTCTTTCTAAACCTATATAGCACCACGCCACCACCCATACTCACTTGAGTTGAGGAGATAACAGAATTTTCTCGTCTCAACAGGCACATTGATCACACCTATTCTCTCTCAATAAAAGTGATATAAAATAAATTAGGAAATGTACTAGTTTGTGCTATCTTCCTCCCTATGTAAAGATTTTTTTTTCTATAACATCTTTTCTCAAATTATTTATTGCATTAATTTTTTTTTTATCAAAACACTCTATTATTTTACAAATTTTTATCTCAATAATAATAATTATTGTAAGTTAGTAAATTTTATTTCTCTTGTGAGAATTAAGAAAGATGACTAACCCCAAATGAGATTAATTGCACCAGTATATTAAATTATCTCCACATATATGTTAAGTAAAAAGTGATTATATAGGTGAAAAAAAGCGAGATATGATGTAATAATCTTAAAGACAATTTAAAAATAATTAATAAAGTTACATTTAATTAGGGGTGTAATAGTTTTTATATATTAATTCATTGATCATGGTGCATGAGCAAGGGTGACTTTAGAATTACATGACATATCTTAAATTTTTTATGAAATTAAAATTCTATGAGCTTATCTTACATGTGATATAAAGTGAGTTGAATAGTTTTAAAAAAAAAAAGACAAAATTTTATGAGTTCAATCTCCTCTTCTAACAACAACTAACATTAGGATCCAGATTAATTCATTGATCAGGGTGCATGAACATGAGTGACTTTAGAATTATATGAAATATCTTAAATTTTATGAAATTAAAATTCTATAAACTTATCTTTACATGTGTGGATATAAAATGAGTTGAATAGTTAAAAAAAAAGACAAAAAATATTATGAGTCCAATCTCCTCTTCTAATAATAATTAACATTTTAACAAACTAACTAACGTTTGTAAATATACATATAAAAAAAAAACTTGCACGTGTATGTGATTGTAATGTTCACGTTCACAAGAACTTAGAGGTACTTTTGTTACAAAAGATTTTAGTTTGAAGATTCTGAAAACTTCGTTGGGTATCAATAGTTTTCAAAGCAAAGACTTCATCATATAAAACAAATACTAACTACACCTCATTCATTTTTTTCCCTCCAAAATGTGAATATTTCAACATTTAAATTAATAACACAAGTAATATATTCCAATTACATATTTTTTTTTGGTGAATCCAATTTAAATTAATTAATAACCCTAATATATGTAATAATTCAAATCAATTGAGTAGTTAAAGTGATAAAAATAAATTAGAAGATTAGTTTTATACTTTTTCATCTATATTCTTTATCATTTATAAACCACATGGAGAGGATATAATGAACTTTACTAATCTCATTTCAAAGACGGAACAAATTGATTTGAGAATTGAAAAAGGATATGGGGCACTGCCCTGAATTATACTTCTGTTCTCAAGAATGTTAATAGTATACAAATGCGGTCTGAGGAATAAGAGTAATGTACTAAACACAGTATTAAGAACTTAAAAGGTAATATAATTATGTTCTAATGTCGGGGCTTCAAACTAAAGAAACCTAATCTCTGGCATAGGAGAGAAGAGATAATTGTTATGATAAGAATGACGAAAAGAATTATCTTCGCTCGTACGATCTCCCAGATTCCAATGGATGTTTGGAAGATTCTAGATAATTTCTACCTTCAGCATCTGTATGTTTCTCTTCCCTGGAATCATGAGATGCCTTTTGCCGCCGCAGCATATCCTCAGCGTAGCGGCGCCACAATGCTTCTCTTTCTTTTCTTGGAACTTTGTTATATCTTGGATCAGATTTTAAAAGACGTTTAGCTGTAGACCAAGAATTAAGCACTGTTTTTCCATTGTCAGTTTCTTGATATGCAGCATCAGAAGTGAATACTTCAGCTAAGAGAACTCTAAACTCGTGCGCACAACGCTGGTCAAATCACAATGGTCACGAGTGTTAAGAGTGGGACATACAAGTGCCACTGTGTCGCATTTATCACTGAAGAGCACACACATGTATATATATGTATATATAGTGTGGGGGGGGGGGGGGGGTGTAAGGGGTGGAAATGGGCCAGGCTACCTATCAGGGGCCTTCAGCCTGGCTTATTTAAAGCCTAGCTTGGCCTAACTTGTTTATTATAAAGGTCAGGTTAAAGCTTTTTGAAAAGTCTTTTTAAATAAAAAGGTCAGGCTTAAGCTTTAAAAAAAGCTTATTAGGCCTATCAGGCTGGCTTATTTAATATATATATATATTTTAAAACTTAAAAATAATATATTTATTTTTAAAAAATATTTTTTCTTATTATGAAGGTGGATGATCAATCACTTTAAAAAATTATTTTGAAAATCTCATAAATGATTAAGAGAAACATATCTATAACTTATAGGATCATATTTGATAACTTATAAGAAAAACATATATATTATGGTATTTTTTATTTTTAATTATTTATTTTTATTTAATCAGGCTTTGTATACAAGCTTTCAGGCCAGGCCAGACCTTTATGCAGGCCAGGCTCAGACCTTAATAACTTATTTTTAACAGGTAACAAGTCAGGCTTAGGCTTAATGATAGTGATGCGGGCCAGACTCAGGTCTATCAAAGCCTGGCCTGACCTAACCTATTTGCACCCCTAGGTATAAGTAAACCATAAAACACAGGCAATAATATAGCAAAAGAGAATGCCGTAGAAAGCCACTTGCATTATATATTGTCACTTACTTCCTGAAGCATCTTGACATGTTCCCGAAAGAGCTTTTCCGTGTCCAATGGATCAAGATCAGGATTAGTTGCACGTTTTTGAGGATCCTTTTCTAATTTAGGCTTAAATTCCGTCCATGATGCCTGAGAACATGAGTACACAAATGCCATTAATTTATAATTAATGAAAGAAAATAGGATAACGAATTTATTATCATTAACAGCAAATTCCTATTAACATAAAGCAAATTACAAACAAGCAATCTTAATACAATTCAACCTTTAAGTGTTAGAAAGTAGAAACACACATTCCCATTAATCTAATTCTTATCTATTTTTTCAATCTATCCCTCCTAATCTACTGAATGAAGTTTAGTCCTATTCATGATAGTACTGTATTGCATCTAATCAGAAACCGGTAGAATAAAGCTTAAAAGATATCAATACTCAACAAAAATGAAATTAATCCAAAGGGGATATAAACATTCTAATCTTTTCAGATTTTTTTTCTGGGGTTGGGGAGGACCACTTAAGTTGATTATCAAAGATGAAAATAATAAATGTAGCCATACCACACACAAAAAAATCTATACCAGAGGGTCTTTGATTGTCTCCACAAGTAAAGCTTGAAAAGAAGTAACTGCATCCTTTCTTCGAATTTTTAGTCGCACCCTTTCCATTTCCTGTTCTTCTCTTTCCTTTCTTTTGCGCAGCTCCCGTTCTCTTTCCCTGAGCTTGTCCTGGCAACAAGTTTCAACTTCAAGTATTTTGCTTCATAACCAATACAGATACATCACAAAAATTGAATGGAAATGAGTTGCTGGGAGAACATCAATACACAAAAAAATCAATAAGCAAACTCTAACAATATCCATATTCCCATAATAAAGTCACTACAACAAACTTACAACATCTTCTTCCCACTAGTAACATAGAGCAGAAGCATGTCAAGGCACCGATAAATAATAATAGGAAAAGAAAAGTAGATGACATTTATTCTCATTTCTATTTAGCAACTTATTTGTTGGTTATAAAAAAAACATCCATCACATATAACCAGCTAATACCTGCTCCTCCCTTTTAGCTTTGGTCTCTCTTTCTGCTGCATGTTCAGCAGCTTTCAGTTCAGATATATACTCATTGAACAAAACTTCCCTATCCTCATGCCTCGCAGATTTATATCTTGGGTCATCCCTTAAACTTTCTTTGACCTGCATCAACAGAAGACTATAAATTAGAAGGTACATGCCACCGAAAAGGTAAGACACGCCACATTCAAAAGTTACACACATGTACAAGTATACTCCCACTCATTTCTAAAAGGAGTTAAATAACAAACTATATCCTTGATTAACAATCCAAAGTTGAAGCTTGCTGTGAGAAAATGAGTAAGTTAAATTTTCTGAATGTGCTTCAGTGTTTTTTTCCACCAAGCAAAATGGACTTGGCACTTTAAGACAAAATGTGTTTCAAAATCCTGCATCTTAAGAACAGAAAAGAATGTCACAACTAATTCAAAGTGCACCCGTACCCTGGACCAACGGGAGTTAAAAGATATATCTCTTAACTCTTTAAGCATTGACTTAAAACTGGCAGCAGCTGCTGCACGCATTGCTTGAGCCTTTTCTTCAGCAGCTTTCTTCAAAGGAAGCACTCTGAAACACAAACAGGAACCCCATCAACCAGCATTCTGTAAAAGTTTCATTTCATAAAAAATAAACATCTACCATTCAAATTCAAAGAGTTCAGAGGGCATAAGGACACACCCACAGCGAATTCGAGAGTCTGTCATTAGCCTACTACCTGCTGACTCATGTTGCTTTCAAGGATTATCAATAGAAATCATTTCTCTGTCTAGGAAAAAGTTCAATATTAATGCAAATGAGGAACCAAACCAAAGCAGTACATAGACACACAAAGGTAAGAACTCAGCCCAGTCGGATGTACCAAATTCGAATAACAAATCAAAAGGATTGGCTGGAAAGATGACATTTAATTTGAACAAATTGTTGCATACAACAATTGTGCTGATGCTGGTGGAGAAAGAAAAAAAAATAGACACTGGCATGCAACAAATATGACTTGATTTCTTCATCTCTATGCCTATTTGTTGTAAAGAAAATGAGCTACATTTAAATATAATTCCCCTCTCTAGGGCATCTTTGGAAGAGAAGGTAGAATGTAAGGAAGGTTAACGAAGGAAATATTGAACTTGCACTCCCAGTTAACTGGTAGATTCTGTAAAGCCAAGAGGGTGGGGAAAAGAATTGCATCTCATTTGAAAAAAAAAAAAAAAATATATATATATATATATATATATATAGAGAGAGAGAGAGAGAGAGAGGAGGGATCCACTTACTCCAAGAGTAATCCTCATCCTCACTATTCATTTTCTTAAAATCTAATGGTTGTAATGAGTAACTAATCTTAACCATTAGATCTCAAGAAAATGAATGGTGAGAATGAGGAGTAACTCTAAAAGAGTTACCCTTGGAGCAAATGGATCCCTCCTCACACACACATATAAAGCTGTACCAACTACCAAGCAATGATTGATTATTTGCATCCCAAATTCTCAACCAATATATTTCCGCCTGCGTCAATTTAAGCTAAACAACCTTAACATTTTTCTCCTTTTAACACTATCAACCTGAAGGCCATAGATAGAAGAATAGCAAAAATCAAAATTCATTCTAAGCAACAGCATGCATTCCGTGAGTTTTGCAGTAGATCAGTAGATAGTATCCTAGTTCCTAGATAAGTAATTAATATAAATTAAGACATTAACATAATAACATGTATAGGTTCATTGAATTCCTTTGACAAAATATTGAAATTTCAACTGATAAAAGACACTTGGATTTCAGTAGTTTCAGTAATTAGTGTTACATAAAGCACAACATTGAATATTGTCATCAATCATCACACTTTTGAGGTTGTTAATCAACCCTACCCCATATTCAGACTAGTGACTTCCAGCATCATCTTTCATATTTCTAAGTCAACAGATTTTGCATTTGCCAACATTATTGCAATTCTGCAACATGATATTTGTACTGTATCAAATAGTGGCTACTTTATGGATAATTCAATCTCATGTTTGCCACTGAAGGAAGCATTACAACCATAATTCAATTCAGAAACATGCCTATTAAGAGAAATTAACCAAATATCAGCCTTCTCTATTTTGTATGCCCAACATACATGATAAATGATCAGAAAAACCAAATGAACTATTAGATTTCCATATTAAGAATGACATAGATACAAATACAGACTTCTAGTCATAAAACCTCCACAAAAGCATTCATATGATGTGTATAATTGTTTGATGTAACAGACCATCTCGGCTTCCAGGCTAGGAGATCCAAAAGCATGACCAGTGTGAAAATTAACAAATCAAATAAGTAAATATGATGGGAAGGATGCTGCTTATGTGAAAATATCACATGCAAATAAAATGACAGAAAGCTAAAAGGAATATTCTATCAAAATGCAAATTGGCACCTTTCATTCAATAGGTGCTCTTGTTCCTTGCGGTCCAATGCCTCAAACCGTGGATCATTTCCCCATTTCTTCCGGAAAGTTTGATAATCAGTATTGTAGTTAATATCCTGAAAAAAAGGTAGATAGATTTTACAACAGAACAATAATAAGTATGAATGAGCATCAAAATGAGGTGACCTTAACCTCTGAGGCTTCATCCAGTAACCGCTTAAATCCTTCAATTGCAGCCTTCTGTGCAGCACGTTTTTCTTTACGTTCTTCTTCTGCACGAGTTTTAACATAATGCTCAAACAAGGATCTCCTAGCAGAATAACTTGGGATGGCCTGTAATAACACAGATTAAAATTAAAAAAAAAATTGTGGATGACAACATAAACAAGCCAGAACGAGAAAAGAAAAAACATTATGATACAAGGAAATGCAATGTTGGGTGTAAGATATCTAAAAAGAATAGACAATTTTAAACCTAGGTGAATTGTCTGAAAAAAATTTCCTAGTTTCTATGCATATCCATCAGAGAAATTTCCCTGAAGAAACCATGGATAGAAAACCACAAGGAAGCTATAGAAGATAATCTTATTCCATAAATTCTGCAAAAGGAAAAAGGGAAAAAAAATATGCAAGAATCCAATGAGGCACACCAAGTTTTACCTTCACCCCCCCCCCCCCCCCCCCCCCCCCCCCCCAAAAAAAAATAACATAGTTAGAAGTAGCAACTTCTTAAAAAATTGAAAGTAGCAAATTCTTACAAAGTTGAAGGTAGATATATTAGATATAATATTAATATGGCTCCTATGCTGAAACATTTATATACATGGAGAAAATTTAGAACTTTCTCTTAAATCCATTACACTCAATCAGGTGATGTACAAAAAATTAGACTTAATTCCACAATGAAAGGCATAACCACAAAATGGACACCACTCGAGACATCATACAGCATGACAGAATTAAGACAAAGTTGATAGAAATCCCAACATTGAACAAAAGTACATGTGTACAACTTGTGCACAGCCTATTATTATAAGAGTTCCAATTGAAGGAAAGGCCACTGTTTCCCAATCAAAATATAGAAAAAAAATAGTTTCATAAAACCTTAAAACGTGGATCAAATACTATCTTTGGCAATTCTTTCTCCCACTTTGAGAATGGTGCCACTCCTCGCTCCTTAAGCATCTCCTACAAAATCCACAGGCACAAATAAACACAATATTAGATATAAACTAAGGTATATTTGAGAGTGCATCATGGTTCATGGTGTATTGCTTACACAGAACAGGTTTAAATACGACATGAACACGATTTTATTCAGTAAATCTTATAAGATTTTATAGTTATGTAAAAATGAAGTAACAAGGGATTCAACATCATAATATAAAGAACTTCATTTTGTAAGTGATATTAACATGGCAGTTGTTACATTGGTAAGACAAATGAGAGGAAAGATTGATTTTATTCAAGACAAAACAAGGGTTCAAGCCAGGACCCAAAGTAGGAGAACACAAAACAAGATGAATACAAGTATGTGAAATGGTGAAATAGATAATTTAATTAAATAGAAAGATGCAGCAATTTAACAATCTCCCATAAAAAATAATCTGAGGATGGAAGAAAAGCAAAAGGGGAAGGGGGAGGCTGATAAGAACCTCGAGAGAACTACACCACAAAAGCTAACTATTGTAGTTGGAGAGCCCAAGGCATTATAAACCCCACACTAGAATCCCATACTTCCAATGTGGGACTCCAAGTCCAATACCTTGCAATTGGATCCTAACATAGGCACATTTCATATTATAATTTTAACGTAGTTAACAATCTATAATGAAATCAGTGCAGGAGGACCAGGATTCCTCATTACAGAAAAAAAAAAAAAGACAAAGCGGGAAAGAACTACATCAGCTCAAAGAAAGAAACAAATATACCTTAAATTGAATGATGCACTCCTCCTTTGAAGGCCCATTATCTTCATCTTCAGAATCTGAGGATGTATCAGAGACATTAGCATCACCATTAGTATCTTTTGGTTTATCTTTGTTATTATCAACTTGCAAGCCCTTAGCTGTAGAATCAACAGTTTTTGAACCATTTGATTCAGGTCCTGTCTGTACTGATGGGGCAGGAATAGAAGAGGAAGCAACAGGTGTTCCTGAGTCCTGCAATTTCTTCTTGATCAAATCCAATGCCGATGGCGAGTTCTGTAGACTAGAGGGTTTAAGAGCAGCAGCATCACGACCACCAGTATTAATAGCAGGAGCATTCAGAGTAACCATTCCAGACCCTCTATCAGACAATTCATTAGTATTTGAAACTGACATAAAATGATCTTTTGTAACATCACCATCCTGCTTCTTTTTCAATTCAGCCACCTCATTTGGGATTTGCCAGCAGCTAGTCTAACATAGAACAAAAGGACAAAAAAATAAACAAAGTGAATAATGGAGAAATAGTATATTATATATATATATGTATGTATGTATATATGTATATGTATTAATTGTACGTGTACATTAAATACAATTTAGCAAAAATTACATTTTGAGATCGGGTGAATATATTTCCTATTTGGAAACCAAAAGAATGCCTAATGTGTTGATAGAATGACTTATTAACCAATATTTCAGTTGATGTTCCAAAATTGGAAATGTCAACAATAAAAGTGTCCTCCTTGCTTTTACCAAAACTTCAAAACAAACCAACAAAAAACTACTGCAAGGTAGGAGACAGCATGCTAATAAAAAATCCCAGAAAGGTTCTCACATGGAAAAGTGTATATGTTGTAAATAAGAATTAACTCTTATGCTGTTCCAGAACATAACTTTCACATGAATCTGTAATAAATCATTTTCTTAGTTCTACTAATTGTCCAAACAAAAGCACAGAGGGATATAAAAATAGCCTTCAACTATACTATATTACTATCAGAACTCCTCTAATTTCCATTGTTACAGCTAGTACGAAAAATGGTTTGCAGATGTCTAACACACACCCACACACAAGATCTATGGGCATGAATCATGGATGATGTGCAGGTCCATTTGTGGAAAAAAATGACTTTAATATGTAAAATGGGGGATGACAAGGATCATATTCCTAAATGCTCCTTTCCTTTGAAGCTAAAGCTATTAGATGGATGCCCAAGAATGATTTTCTCTCCCTAAAAATGTTATCCAGCATAATAACCCTCCATGCAACAAGAAGCACTGCTAACACAATATCATAGTGAAGCCAAGAAAAATTATCGTACACCAAATCAAGTGCATTGGTAAAAGCAATCAGCAGAATTTTGGCAAACTGCTTCAACCAAATCAAATTAAATAACTTGTATTTTCCTTTTCTTTTCCTTTCTTTATGATCAAACATTGGAGAAAAAGACATTACTTTAAATGGATTTATTAAAATTATGGTTTTCAAAATATTTCAATGAATTTTGGCACACTGCTTCAATTCCATGTAGACATGTAGTCAAATCAATCTGCTGGAAAAAATGCATATAATCTCAAATGGAAAAGAAACACTATTTCTGTTTTCCTCATATCTTTTCAATAATATTACACCAGCTAATAGAGGTTAATAATAATGATAACATAAAGCTGTAGAGTAAAACAAGGGAAAGAAGAAATAACTTGTCACAGCAATGTAAATAACAATTTAGAAAATGCATAATTACAAACAGGGAACAGAGAACATCATTTTAGAATGTAACTAGGTAGGTCATCCTAGAAAGACAAGAACTCAAGGAGACTGGCAGGAGAATAAGACAAATAACTGAAATAATAAAGTTGATTGTCTCATGAATATAGGAACCATACCTTGGTTCGATTGTTGTAGTAGTATTTTTTTCCATCACTAGTGGAGACCAAACGCCAATCAGTACCAGGCAAATCAATCCTATTAAAATTAAAAATGACAAAAGGTGAGAAGGTAAGATTGTAAATCTTTGGTTATAAATAAAACGAACTTTTAAGACCCAACAACATACAAACAACATTATGTTACCAAGACAAAAGAAATTATAAATGTAAGTGAAAATACATAAAGGCCATCTAACCCATGCATAAAGAATCTCGTAATACCCGATACTCTAGCAAGACACTATATGTAGTTAAAATTCTAACAATTATGATTTATTTGCAGTCCAACAGTATTGATACCAAAAATTCCTTTGAACCTTATTTAATTTGTTAATAGGAACGTCGGACCCTTCCACACCAATCAGTCCATATCTCTATACGTAAACATAAGGCATTAAACTTTCTTAAGAATATTGGTTGCAGTGAATTCAATTCTTCAAGAAGTATAATTGTAAAGGCACATTTAACCTATGTTTGGGTGGAGGAAAAAAAATGAAATTTGAAAATTTGTCTTATTTGATTGAAGACAAAAGTTAAAAAAATTCATTTTTTCTCTCCATGTTTTCTCTCCAATTGAAAATATTGAATTTCAAATTTTCTCTCCTCTTTCATTTTTTTTCCTTTCATCCAAACAATCAAAGTCCAAACAAATTTAGCACCCACATATTAACAAAGATAGTACATAAAAATTGTTATCATTTAACCCTCACTCTCTTCATTCATTTTAAGTATTAGGAGAGAGGACCAGGGGGATAATACCAGTTTACTGTCATCCCCTTTCCTTACTACACAAGTCATAGAATTAAAATACTAAATATAAAATTGAAAGACACTTTTTCAATGTCAACAGCAAAAATAGGAAAAAAAGAAGTAAATTAGGAGTTAGTGCAAGATGAAAAACAACATGTCCAAAAAGATAGTTATTGCAACCAGAATATACACAATGAACTTACATTGAAACTGGAGTGGGCTGAGCAGAAACTTGGTGAGACTGCAATCCAAATATCAATAAAATGAATTAAAAAAATATATAGACAGGAATCATAAACACTACTACATGTGATAGTAGGCAGCTTTGGATAGTAGGGAAGACATTTAAAATGATTTTCTACAGTTACATGTAACAGTTTCAGTCCACAAATATCTATTATCCGAGGTTTTCACCATTGGTTAGGGTATCCAATATTCTTATCTACAATAATTAAATATTATATACTGATAATATAAAGTATACTAAAGAATTTTTGTGATAATTGGAATTATAGTTAATTTAATAAAAATAATATTATTATTTAGTGATGCAGGACACAATAAGGTATAAGATCTGCCAAGAATACAGGTCTAAGTATCAGTACCTCCCCTTTAAAGCCAACAGGTTTATCATATGTTGATTCTCCTGTCACAGCATTGTAATAGTATATAATTCCTGCTTCAGTCTTGTGAGCTGTCCAGGCATCTAATTGATCATTATTAGCAGCATTCTCATTCAGAGTGTCAACGGAATTTAATTTCTTCTTATCATCTACAGTCACAAGAACAACAAGGTTAGGAATGAGTTTTCTATTGCATGTCAATGAGAAAAAAAACATTTCAGAGGAGCAGTAACGTTGCATTGTGCATACCAGCAGGCCCTGAAATAACTTCCATTTGCAAAGCAGTTGTTCCCCTCAGCTGATGACTGGAAGAAGGTGTAGAAGTGCCCCCAGCAGCACCCACAGGTGTAACACCAGGAGGTTGAGAATCAGGTATTGGAACAGCAGGGAGAGCAACACCACGTGCTGGAAATGGAAAGGGACCAGGAAAAGGAGCAGGGTATTGAAGATATGGTGGCCTAAGTACACCACTCATCTGTGGGGGCTGTAACCAAAGTCCCTGAGGAGGAGCAGCCATGGCAGGCACGGATGGATAGGGTAAGCCTTTCTGAGGGGCGGTAGGATCAGATGCAATGGCTGGAGTTGGCATGTTTGGTCTCAGTAATGCAGCTGGAGAAGAATCTGTGCCTATGGATGGAGCAGCAGGATTGGAGGATATTATTGCAGATGATGCTAATCCAGGAGGGCCCGGATTCCCTTGAGTAGGCATTACAGGATGCACGGGAAAAGACATGGCAGTTGGCAACCATGAAGTAGCTGGGTGATAATTAGGGTCAGAGGGTGGAGGCATTACGGATGTAGAAGTATGAGCAGGGACAGAATGTGGGATACTTGACGCAGATGACAATTTACTAACATCCTGTGCAACAGAATCTGGCATGTTCTGCAATATAAGCAAGTAAAAGTAGGAAGAAATAATCACTGTTGAGATTTTTTCTGTAAAAATCATTGCTGCACCAATTACACGATGCCAATGCTCATCACTAGAACACTACATGATATCCATTTTTAATTTAAGATTGTCAGAGTGTACCTATATCACACATCAGAATACAACATCATTTCTTTGCTATCCACTATTGGATGAAAATCTAGTATAGAAGTAACACATAGCATGAAACCAACCAAACCTTTTCACTATTATATCATCAAAGTCTTGTGTATATTAAAGTTGCTTGCGTCCTATAGTTTGAGCACATTTCATTTCACTTAAGGCTTAAGCACGTATGCTGTACATATTAGGCCCAGTTTTGGTCAATGGACACTTAGTTCACTGTGAGCATTTAAAAGTCGTTACCATTCGTGCTTGAGTAAGTTGAAACATGAAAGTGAATGGCATCAAAATGAGCGGAGGTACAAATGAAGCAAGGAATTGAAAGGTTTTGGTGTTCACTCATAACCAATTGTTGCTTGGTAGCAGGAGGAAAATCTCATTTTCAATTCAGTTTCATAGTAGAGGGTGGAGCATAAAGGAGTTGCACTCCTGACTCCACCACTTTCAACTGCCCCATATTGTTGTTTAGGGTTTAGGGTTTATTAATCTTCATATATTGTTGTCAAACTGATCAAGTGTCAGTTCAGGTAATCTTCATTCCAAATTTTCCACCTATTCAAACAATCATATAATAAAATTTTAACAAATTTCCTAATATATGGAATCACTCAAACATATTCCCTTCTCTCTAATCAATCTCACCAAATTGCACTCTCTTCAATGTAATGTAAGAGTACGGGGCTTACAGTGTTAGATTGTGCATGCTGCTGGTTGCTAGAAAAAATGGCACCACTTTGGGGAATATTATATGAAAATGAAGGAGCAGCATGTAAAGAGACACCTGGAGGTTGAACAATCATGGGATTCACTGCAGAATTGGATTTCATCCCCTGCATTAAAAAATAACAAATATAACCAACAGAGTAGAGAGATTGAAATACAACATCACATCGCCATAAACCTTAAACTAGAAACAAATAACTCGGTACTATACTAACAGGATGCGTCGACGACTGTTGAGAACTTCCGGAAGCGTTAACATTATAAAGCATGCCGTAAGCGAATGGCAGTGCCGGTGCCGGAGCTACAAACGCGGTGTGTTAAATAATTTTGCATGAGCTGTTACTTTAACTGATTCAGTAGGAATAACATTCGACGAATTAAAATCATAAAGAAAACGTAAAGGTGCAGTAGGTTTACCAGTAGAAGGAGTTGTGTGAGCGGAAGAAGCCATGGGAAGAGGCACTGGTGGCTGCGACTCCTGCTGCAACCACGCCGGTGAAGCCATTGAAACCGATCTGCGTTCAGAACAATCGGAGACGGCGGAAACACGGCAATGAACAAGAATTTTGGCAAAGCCGAATCGTAATTTACAAGGGGACAGACATAGGGAAACAAATACTTGAATAAAATCTGTGTTGATTATAGTTAATTATACTTGGATCATAATCTGTGCTGGCTAACAAGGAAACATTGTTGATTATGGTTATTTGACCTTATTGTAGAATTTCGCTACGTGTAGTTCATTTTGCCGTATGTGTATCAAAACTAATTATATTTTAACATGTGTATCAAAACTTTAAAATGTTAAAATTTTGTAATGGAGCAACTTAATTAAAATTCTGTATTTCATCAAATAAGATGAAAATCATTAAAGTTTACAACTTAATTAATACTACTAACTTTAAATTTAAATCCTAAATACATAATTACATTAAATACTCGGAAAAAAGGAAAATTAAAAGAGCTTTACTATTACTATAATAATCTACCGAATCCGGCAAGATTATTATCTCTTTAAAACATAATTGGTAAGCTGAAAGGATTTAATTGTAAATTGACTGACACGGTGTTGTGTTTTTCTGTAGTACTCCGTAGTGTTAGTGTAGAGAGACTTAAAACCCCAGCAGAGTCCTCACATTTCACTCTCTCTCTCTCTCTCTGTTTGAAATTCTATTCAGATAAGAAAATGTGGATTTACGCTCTCCATCTTTCTTAACATGCGTCTAGTTGTTCTGCATTCTAGTTTTGTTCTCAACGCTTTTTTTTTTTCCTGTAATATGTTTACTATTTTTCTTGTATGTTCGTACTCGCTGCTTGCTTAACCTGATGAAGAAAATTAAATAATATAAATTATGTTTTCGGTTTTCGTTTTTCACTCTGTCATTTTCTGGAAAACCAAACCGACGAGCCGTACCTTTGTTTCTCTAATCAACGTGAGTTCCATTTTCATGCTCCACTCGCGTTTCCGTAGCGTAGGATCTTAGATCTTTGTTAACCACTGCTGGATTTCGGTGAGTTTTTCGATTATTTGCCGTTTCATGCACATGCAGCGAACTCTGTTTTGATTAGAGCAATCTCGTGCCCTAAATTTCTCTGATTTAGTGTGCCTCAAAACGGAGCTGCAGGGTGTCGTTTGGGACAATAAATGGTGACCAACTGAGCGAGCCCGCGAAGAAACGATTCTGGCTCGGTGGAGGGCGGAGGCTGCTTGGATCGTAATTTGTGTTGTCTCTATGTTGAATGTCTTTTTTTCTTATGTGTCTCACAAAAAATAGAGATTAATTTTATTCACAATACATGATTACCACTTATCTAAGAAATTTTTGATAAAAATCAAATACAAATTCTTTTTCTAAGATTATTCTCACACTCAAATAAACATATGGAGGGGGCTTTGACCACTGTCAACCCTTTTGAGTTTCTCTATATGTTTCACCACTGTCAACCCTTTTGAGTTTCTCTATATGTTGAATGTTGATCATGGGTTTAAAATATAAATAAAATAAAGATGAACAAAGTAAAGAGTCTAAAAAATAGAGTGCATAGAGAGTGAATTAGCATTTATCGTGAAGTAAATGATGAATTTAATATATAATTTATATTTTAGTGTCATTGTAGCCCTTAAATTACAGAAAACTTAAATAAGTTTTTGAGAGTTTTTAAGATTTTATTTAAGTATTTGGAAATAATATCTTTTCATCGTTTTGGTCCATATAAAAATATTAATTTTAAGAACTTAAATGATTTAAAAAAAAAATCATAAACTTATTTAAGCATATATTGTTTTAAGGACTAAAATGATAATGTGATATAAATTTAAGGATTAAATCAATCATTTACTCATTTGAATACCTTGCTAATTTATGTAATCATGTGCTATCAGATAGAATAGATAAACTTATTTGTTGATAAAAAGGCTCATCCTCAATTGCAATGGCTTTAGATAAAAATACATTTTTTTCATCATTTTCACTATTTATTATTTTTCTCGCATTTTTGCTTTCATATTTTTAAAATATTATATATTTGCTCCATACTTTCATATTACACATTTTGTCAATATTTTTTATAATATTACACATTTTATCCCATATAAGTTAGTGTCATATTTTTTATCTATGTGAGTGTCACATATATTATCACGTGAATATTAAAGAGTCACGTCGATAATCCAGTAACATAAATAACGATGAACTGATGGAAGATTAAAATTTGCAATATTCTTTAAAATGAGAGCAAAACATGAAAAAAAATGATATATTTATGGGAATAAAAAGTGCCATTAAGCTAAATAGATGAGGACTGATTAACCCAAGCCCGCGGTGGTGCACTCGAGTGGTGGAATCGCAAATGGTTCGAGCAAGTAAGCTAAGCTAGCCCTAACCTAACTCTAAACGTAGATAGCATAAACAACCCCTTTCCTCTTCTTCTTTCCAACAACTTCAAACTCGAAACACTCACTCCTCTCTTCGCTCTCAACTCCACACTCTCACTCTGGTTCGTTATCATTCTCTCTCTCTCTCTCTCTCTGCTTTGTTCAATTCATTCCTTAGTTGCTTTACATCGAATTTCGTATCCCTATGTCTGTCGCCTTATAAATTACGATTCGCCTTTGCCAAAATTCGTGTTCGTTGCCGTGTTTCCGCCGTCTCCGATTATCCTGAACGCAGATCGGTTTCCATGGCTTCACCGGCGTGGTTGCCGCGGGAGTCGCAGCCACCAGTGTCTGGTGAAACGCCTCTTCCCATTGCTTCTTCCGCTCAAACAACTCCTTCTACTGGTAAACCTACTACGTTTTCTTTATGATTTTAATTCGTCGAATGTTATTCCTACTGAATCAGTTAAAGTAACAGCTCATGCAAATTATTTAACGCAACCGCGTTTGTAGCTCCGGCACCGGCACCGGCACCGCCATTCGCTTACGGCAGAATGTTAACGCTTCCGGAAGTTCTCAACAGTCATCGACGCATCCTGTTAGTATAGTACCGAGTTATTTGTTTCTAGTGTTCGGTTTATGGTGATGTGATGTTGTATTTCAATCTCTTTACTCTGTTGGTTATATTTGTTATTTTTTAATGCAGGGGATGAAATCCAATTCTGCAGTGAATCCCATGGTTGTTCAACCTCCAGGTGTCTCTTTACATGCTGCTCCTTCATTTTCATATAATATTCCCTAAAGTGGTGCTATTTTTTCTAGCAACCAGCAGCATGCACAATCTAATTTATAATTTTTTTCTAATTTTTTCTTCTAGTTTGTGCTATGTTATACTTATATGTTTTTCCAATTTTATTTTGTTGGCTGTGCTATGTCATTCTCCTACATTCACGTGTCTGTATATGACATGATTTGGTTTTGAAATCCATCCTGAAACACCTATAAGTATAATATGTGTTCTGTTATATGAGTACTGGGTTGTAAATTATGATTTAATTGCCCTTTTTAGAAAAGAAAAAAATATATATAATCTCTATCTGATATAAATTATGATGTGTTATGTGTGTAAAAATATAGTATGATCTTCGTACTGTGTGATATATTTCTGTCACTTATAGTTACGAGTTTACTTGAATTCTTGAGTTTAAAAACCTTGACCATACTGGACAAAGTTCAACTATAAAAAATACACTCAACTATGACAACTGAAATACTAATGAAACACTAATAGTCACAAACAAACTCAGTCATTCCTAATGAATAAAAATTATGCATAATTTGGCTTTCTCTGGCATTATATACCAATACTATTTCTTTGCAGTTGTTTTTATACTTTTTAAGTATTGTATGATTCTGTTTCTAATACATACAAGTCATTGCAGTTTATGTTCACCTTCAGCGATGACCTCTACTATTTATTAACTGTCATATCAAAGGAAGGATTCTGGGAGCAATGGTTATAGGCAAACTTACTGGGCCTGTACAAGGTAATAAAGCTTTTTTCACCCATAAGTTGTAATTGTGATTCAGTATATGAATAATGTATAAAATAGTAAACAACCCACACGATACTGAGGATTTTACTCTTTTTTGTGAATCTTCGTGTATATCATTGTTATTAAATTAAATTTTTAACTGTGTTATGTTTCTTTTAACTGTTCTCTCTTTGTTTGTGTCAATTCTTGATAAATGATAATATTCTTAACTACTCATGTTGTGACTATTTTTTTATTAATGTTTCTATCATGAAAACTCTGATTAGTTCTATTACAAATATGTTTTATAATCTCAAAAAATGGAAAACATTTTTTATTAATATTCTCTAAATATGTCCCTTTTGGCATAAACATCTCTCTCTCTCTCTCTCCTCAGCAGCAGATAATTTAGTCATAAAGCTTGTGCTGTACTTTTTTCTTACAGGTTCAGTCTTCCGGTCATTGAGCATATCTACAATTTCAGAGCTTTTGAGTAAACAACACTGGTCAGAGCTCAAACCCCATCTTAGAACAACCAAACCTGCAATATTCCTTGACCAATTGTTCAATGCGGGGGTTGATTCAGAGCTTGTTTTAAGGTTCTTTCAGTGGTCTCAGAAAGAGTTCAGGATTTCATATGGTCTTGAAACAACTGGCAAAGTTTTACATCTTCTAGCAAATTCAAAAAAGTACTCTAAGTCAGGTCCTTTTTGGATAAACTTGTGAAGAATGAGAAACATACAGTTTCTTCTGTCTTTCACTCTCTTTTGCTGGGTGGTGATCAAACTTGTGCAAATGCTCTAATAACTGATATGTTGGTCCTAGCATATGTGACAAATTTAGAAATCCACTCTGCCTGTGAAGTATTTAAGCGAGCTCAAGATTATGGATTTAAGTTATCACTGAATTCATGCAATCCGTTGTTGAGTGCTTTGGTGTAGGGGAATGATACAGGGGAAATGCAATATGTGTACAAGGAGATGATAAAGAGGAGAATTCAGCCTAACTTGACCACATTTAATATTTTCATCAATGGTCTCTGTAAAGCTGGTAAGTTGAATAAGGCAGAGTATGTTATCAAAGACATCAAAGCCTGGGGATTTTCCCCAAACATTGTTACTTATAACACTCTGATTGATGGGCACTGCAAGAAGGGCAGTGCTGGAAAAATGTACAGAGCTGATGCCATTTTGAAGGAAATGCTTGCTAATAAAATTTGTCCGAATGAGATTACCTTTAACACTCTTATTGATGGTTTTTGTAAGGATGAGAATGTGTTGGCTGCAAAGAATGCTTTTGAAGAGATGCAAAGGCAGGGACTGAAACCTAATATAGTTACTTACAACTCACTGATAAATGGTTTATCTAATAATGAGAGACTAGATGAGGCTATTGCTTTGTGGGATAAGATGAATGGCTTGGGTTTGAAGCCAAATATTGTTACTTATAATGCTCTAATTAATGGGTTTTGTAAGAAGAAGATGATTAAAGAAGCAAGAAAACTCTTTGAAGATATAGCTGAACAAGATTTGGTTCCCAATGCAATAACATTCAATACAATGATTGATGCATTCTGCAAAGCCGGGATGATGGAAGAAGGATTTGCACTGCATAATTCAATGCTAGATGAAGGCATCTTTCCAAATGTTTCAACCTATAATTGCTTAATTGCAGGGTTGTGCAGAAACCAGAATGTAAGAGATGCAAAGGAGCTTCTTAATGAAATGGAGATCTATGAATTGAAAGCCGATGTTGTAACATATAACATCTTAATAGGTGGGTGGTGCAAAGATGGTGGATCAAATAAGGCAGAAAAATTACTTGGTGAAATGCTCGACATTGGTGTCAAACCTAATCATGTAACATATAATACATTGATGGATGGATATTGTATGGAGGGAAATCTTAAGGCAGCATTGAAGGTGAGGACCCAGATGGAGAAAGAAGGGAAGCGTGCAAATGTTGTCACATATAATGTGTTGATTAAAGGATTTTGTAAAACAGGCAAGCTAGAGGATGCAAACAGGCTTCTCAATGAGATGTTGGAAAAGGGTTTGAACCGAAATCGTACTACCTACGATGTAGTAAGACTGGAAATGTTGGAGAAAGGTTTTATTCCGGACATAGAGGGGCACTTGTATAATATTTCTTGCATGCCTTAACATGAACCTGATATGGTAGATGTAAATTTCGTTATTAATGAATTTTTTGTTGTTTAGAGTTGAGCTTCATGAAATATTTACAGAAGTATATATAGAAAGTTGAACCAATCTTGTGTGTAGTTCTTTCCCCCCCGGGTAAGCGTTATGCAGTTCTACCATCTTGTAGAGTAGTTGAATGTTGGCAACTATTACTATTACCATTTACCAGCATAAAATTCCTTTTTTGCATATTCTTAGAGAGGCGAACCAACCTGCGGACCCCCTTGCGGGTCATGGTTTGTCTATGATTGTAGGAGATAGATTTTTTTGTTATTCCTGTTTTTTTTATCTTCATTTGTAACCGCAGATGCGGCTGGTGTTTGTTTTAATAGAGGTTCTTAGTTCTTGAGGCTGTTAGCCCCTTTTGCTCAAAAAAAAGTTTGAGGTCCATTTGGTTTGAGTGTTGGTAGAGTTAATTTTGACATAATTTATGGTGAGAAAACTGAGTTTTTTTTTAAAGGAAAAACTGATTTTTGTTAGAAAAGTTTTGTTTGAACGGTAAAGTCAAATATGTTGTGTAAAATATCATGGGTTTGACGGTTAGAATTAAGGCATGAGCTTCCTGCACCATTGCAATTTCTCATACACCATTTGCTATTTTCAAAATACTGAGAATGACCTTTACTGAATGAAAATAATATATAAACGTAAAAAGCAAAAAGCAACCGAGAGAGAAAGAGCTGTGAGCTGCGGCGCCGCGATCCATTGTTTGAGCTGGTGCATTGCTTGGAGTCGCCATTGGTGAGGTGTTTGGAGGTGTGCGAGTTGCTGTCGGAGGTTTGGTGTCGCCGGAGAGGACGCGCGGAGGTTCTGGGAGGTGAGTCAAATTTCGTATCATACGGATTCGCTAATCCGTGGGAGAATGGTGCGTGGACATACGGATTTTGTAATCCGTATGGTCTATGCGGATTGACCAATCCGTATATATCATATGGATTAATCAATCCGTGTGATGTATACGGATTGGACAATCCGCATAGTCCATACGGATTACAAAATCCGTGTGACCTATACGGATTGTGTAATCCGTATAGTCCACACGGATTGTGTAATCCGTATGGTCTATACGGATTGTCCAATCCGTATACATCAAAACCGTTTAAAAAAAATTAATAATGGAAATTAATTTTAAATTATGACTTAAAATATAAATAACAACATTTTAATTATAAAAAAGGTAATTCTTACAAAATAGATGGAGACAAACATCAGAATAAGGCTAACCAACAATTGGTAAAAAACTAAAGATAAACATGACATGATGTTGTAACAATAACATTTGACGAATGCGAAATAAGCAAAGTAATCATTGTTGATCGGTTATT